>JAIUZE010008015.1:0-38219 GCA_022085475.1 Heliosperma pusillum | reverse complement strand
TATTATGACTTCCGACGAAGAAGGGGTTCATAGTAGTTTTTCCTATAAAGACTAATCTAAATTTTCATTTTAGAGGAAGATCCCATCATCTTAAATTTAATTCATTTTAAGTGAACAAAATCTAGCATTTCGTGAATGATTTAGACTAAGGTGATGGCCCTATGAACGAGTGACATCTGTATGTCTATGATGAAAATTCAAACTATATGAAACATTTTTCATGCATTTTAGGTGGTTTGGTTTAGGCGGAATATGATGCAGTTATTTAACATGTGAATGAAAAACAAACAAAAAATACGTAAACTATTACAACGGTCCTAGTGTGGCCTATCTACCAAAATGAACAGTAAATACAAGTTTGGAATCCATCCTTATGGACCCGAGAAGCTTGTCTTGATGTTCCATCTTGGTCCATGAAGCGGGAGTGAGCATCCGATCTCCGTCTTTAGTCTTCTTAAATTACATTTAAAAATTACAAAATAAACCTATTTACATTCTAATTCCAAAACATAATTAAAAGAAAAATAAAAGGAGATTCGAGATCTCAAAATTACAACCAAACCATGTTTTCATCATTACGAAAACATGATTAACTAAAGTCACACTAGGTATTACATTTTTCAACCAATTGCAAAAATACGTAAAATAAACCATTCATTCATTCATTCAACAAAAAAAAATGCATCAACTATATACATTAATATTACAAAACATAATTCATTAATTATGTTGATTAATTATCCAAACCACCATTCAAACCGATCAAAATTATGTGACAATTCCTTAATTGCGCACAACAATTTTAATCATCCATAATCCATTTTTATTTTAAACCTTTTTAAAATAAACGGGTATCATTATTGTGAACCTTTTCGCAATAACAAACAAACAAACATTATCTTTATGATGTCAAAAAAAAAAAAACAAACAAATTTTTTTTTTTCTTACGGATCACTGTTCACCGTGAACAGTACCAGTAAAAATTTTTTTTTTTTTTTTTTTTACTTCTTCGTCTCACGGTTTAATCCGAAAAAAAAAAACCGAAAACGACAACAAAAATAAAAAAACTGCTGTACACAGCAAAATTAAAAAAAAACAGAAACTTTTTTTTTTTTAAACAGTAGCAGTGAACAGTAACCGGGCTGCAAAAAAAAAATTTCGGTGTTGCCAAAATCGCTAGATCGGTACAAATTTCAATACCTAATCGTTATTAAAATTGATTCAAACTAGATTATTCAATTTAACCTTTTAAAAAGAACATCTAAATCATGATTAAATCGATTATCCTTATATTCATTTAATCACAATCGCTTTGAACATAATTAAAATTGAATCATTATTCAAAAATCATCAATTTAAAACAATGAATCCGAAAATAATAGCAACAACAAAATCAAAACAATTCCATCTTATTTTAATTTAATCCTTATCAAATTAAAACAACCACAAATTTATTATATTGAATTTTAACCTATTAAAATAACAATATCAATAAATCAACAATGAAAACAAAACCCTAAAAAATCACACGGCTACACTAAAAAAAAATCCAGCCGTGAAAAAAAAAATTTCGGTAAAATCAATTTTTTTTTTTTTCTCAAATTTATATTTCATAAAAATGAAAAACATATAATATAATTTTGTAGCCAAAGGCTCTGATACCACTTGTGGGAAATAACTGTTTACATCCCCTTAGAAATTAGGATTATAACAAAATTATATAATATGAATTGCAAGTCATTAATACGAAAACGATATAAAATATAGAGAAAGCGAATTTAACCTTTGGTCCTAGCAAAATTCGGCCTAAGAACAGATATCAACACAGATATCCTCCTAATCGTAACACCCAAGACTGATTGAGATATGCCCTTGTAATTGCTAGAAAAAGAATTAAAAGTTACAGTTAACGTTTTATTATTTTGTGTTTTTTGTGTGATGGAGGCACAATTGAGAGAGAGTAGAAATTAGGTTAGAAATTTTTCTCCTTCCCTTTCCTTGTTCACGGCTCCTCTAGGTTATTATATGAGGAGATTTAGTCTCCTCAAATAACTACCCATTAACTGGAAAAACCCGAGTGTATCTCGACACTTTTTCCGGTCATTTTAGCTTCTAATATAATGTAATACATTATAATCGTCATTAGTCAAAGACCGACATTATAATACATCATTAATTATAAATATCCGTATATTTATAATTTTCCAATTAATCATAACGGTTTATGTTTAATTAGCTTACATTATATACAACAATTAAATATAACATTTTATATTCAATTTACGAATTACAGTTAATTCGTCTCAGCCAAAATTATTTAATCATTATTAAATAATTATATCATCATCACATTGACTAACCTTTTAGTCAAAAACACTGACTAACCTTTTAGTCATTTAATAAGGCATCAATATGTTTATTTTCTCAAATAATCACATTTCTCAATCACATCCTTTAGGTGTGACTTTTAGGGACCAGTTGATCACCGCCATCTGTATGACGATAACGTCAAACTTATCTAGCAAGCCAACCGTTATCGATAAACGTTAATCAACTGATTACAATACAAAGTATACCCTGTGAACCTACATAGATTTATTTATGTTATTGCACTAACTGTGGAGGACACTTGCCCCAACAAAGTCATGAAATCACGCATTCAAGAACTACGACACAAAGACGACATCTCTCACGGTAAATGAAACGCACTAGCACCGTGTACATGGCAAGTATGATTAAAAGGCATCCACGAGATCACATTTCCCTGAACGCATACACGATCCAATTCATTTCGTATATGTAGACTAATTTCTCCTGGTAGGAACGATAATAAAACGGCTCCTAATCTAAACCTGGCCAGATTCTCGGAATCACATTTTCCGATTCGACATGCGATCACGTTTCGCATCCAAGACTCGGTCAATCATAGACGCCGAGTACCCACATTTTCGGTAGATCAATTCACGAAAGAGGCGGAAAAGAGCACAAGCCTCATAACAAGCGGTACGCTACATGCAAATAACACCACCTCGCAAGTACACAACATTTGACGGCCGGGTCGATCAACGCAATGCGTTCAACTCCCAACAACGTCGTCGTATGCCCACTAACACATGCAATTAAGCAGTAGGATACCTCCTCGTTCCGACATTCTAGCCTTACGAGCGTGGAGGTAGTCAAGGGAATGAGAGTACAAAGCACAAGACAAAATAGTGCTCAAACCGTATCATTTGTAAAAACCGACTCAAAGTGGGACATAGAAAAAATCGTCACAAAACATGTGATACAAGCGAATGAAATATCATATATCCAAAATATGAATATTATAAGTCACTACGTAAAATTATACGATAAACGAATCATGCGAACTATTATAAATTACGAGTTTTAGAAATCATAGGAAAAACATAACGCCGTAGTGCCGGCCGGTCAGGGGGCCGGCGGCCGGTACCCCGGCTCGCGCATCAAGCCAAAACCCAAAAATCACCAAAAACAGAGCAGTGTGCTCCACGCCGGTCTGGAGACCGGCGGCCGGGCACCCGGCCAGGAACACCGCTATACAAAAATCACAAGTCTTACTGATGTGTTCCCAGCCGGTGGGCAGACCGGCGGCCGGTCACCCGGCTGGGAGCACAACTCCACCCGAGAGCCTTCATTACTTGTTCAATTCATTTCAATTCTCATAATTCACTTCTAATAATTATCAACAATCAATGTTCATCATCAACAATCATCAATTAACAACATTCATTATTCATAACATGATTCCTAAGCTTACTAATCGTAATCTAATACGATTTCTAGCATATAAAGCATGTAAAACACGTAAATGATATCGAGTAACCCTTCACCGTTACCTTTATGCGTCTTCACTACTCGTCAAGCTCCTCTTCAATTAGGAAATAGTCTTTGTCGGGATCTTGGAGGTCACCACCTACAAATAGATCATAAAAGATGAATTTACTTCACCTTGAGAAAGACGGAAAGTTTGAAAAGCAAGAAAGACGGTATTTTTATTATCAATACGGATAGAGGAATGTAAGAGGGGAAGAATAAGACGAACTTACGCGAATTTCTACGATGATTCAAAGATTGGATCAAAGATGGAAACAAGGGTTTTGATTTTGCTTAAGGAAGAAGTAAGGTTTTGTGTTTGAGTGAATAAAATAGGTTGAGGGAGTATGAGGGAAATATAAGGGAAAACGTCAAAGAAAGTCAAACTCGCCTTAAGACGGGATTCTCATGGAATCTCGCGGAAATTCAAAATACGAACTCGGAAATTCTAAATTCGACTCGGAAAAATAAAATTTACGATTAAACTATATTTCACTGAAAAGCATCCGTAAAATATTTTCACTATAAAAATAGGGTACATTTCCGGGTGTTACAATCCATGTCATATGTTTACATTTTTGTAAAACTCTACTTAAGGTTACATTTTTCTAAAAGTTTCAGGTTACATTTTTCTAAAACTCTACTTGTATCTATAATTTTCTAATTGTCTCATCTACTTGCGATTTTATATGATTTGAAGAGCGTTAGCGCCAGAAATCGTGCTAACATCTCACAGATGCGGGGGGTATATTATGGTTCTCGAGGCGGTTACAGATTGATAGAAGAAAATCTCGTAAGTAGCATCTATATATTAGATTTTTTTAATCATACTTGGACTTGATATACATGTATACATATATTATTTTTGAGTTAATGTGTAGGTGTCAAAGGGTGTGACCGACTTGAATCGGCACGTAACTTATAAAGAAGGGCACACGCCTAAAGGATCCCGAACATGTAACGAATATGATCAGGAAGTCTTGACCAACATATTAAGTATTATTTTTATTAAGACGGGTTTTAATAACTTTATTGTTCAGTTCTTGCATGTCTAACTATCTATTTGTTTTAGTAACAAAAATAAAATTAAGTTTATTTATTATATTATAGGAGAATGTTCTGAAGGAGGTTGCGGAAGGGAAATTCACTCCGAGTGGTCGTGACGACATTCTTGCTAGAGCGATCGACCGTCCCGAGCATCCAGGTCGATTGAGGGGCGTCCCATTAAATGTCGGAGTCACGAAATATTATGGGACAACAAGCTCGAACAAGAAGAAGAAAAACAAGGGGAAGGCTGACATGGTACCATTTATTATTGTCATTTAAAATTCACATGTTATTGTTTTAACAAAATGCTGATTCTACATTTTGGGCGTGCAGGTTCAGTTATTGGCCTCCGTGATACTGAAAATGAATTCTGGAGGCAAGCCTTCCGAAGAAGAATTGAAGATGATGGAGGATGTCATTAAAAAGGGTGAGGTAGTGCAACAGATTTGTCAAGAGGCAGACACTACTACCTTGCCAATACATGAGGAGACGGCTGAGAAGATGGGTGAGGTACCTACTGCTGTCGAGGTTTTAATACCTCAAGCCGATAAGGTAAATATGATTTTTTTTTTCTGCATTTGTTCTTTCTAGCAGCCATGCCTTTGATTGGTTTATTTTATTAGGTAAATGAGTCGGAAAAGGGGACGCAACTTGAGGAGACGGGTGAGGTACCTAATGCTGCTGAGGTTTTGATACCTCAAGCCGATAAGGTAAATACGACTTAACCATTTTGAACCTCTGCATTTGTTCTTTCCAGCAGGCATGCCTTTGATTGGTTAATTAATTTTATAAGGTAAATAATTCTGAAAAGGGGACGCAACTTGAGGAGCCGGCTGAGAAGACGGGTGACAATAATGAGGTATGTAGAATATAAGAAGTTAGTATATGCTGTCAGTGCTAAATCTGGTCTGGACATGTTCAAGTATAATAGCCTACCCACCAACAATAAATACTTGTAACTAACTTTACATTATATAATCAATATAGATCATTTATGATATCTATTATATTTTGGTATTTAGTAAATAATGTGTAATGTTCAGGCCAAAAACAAGCGGGTAGTTATGCTCACCGACCCTTCATCCAAGGATGTGGTTCGTGTTGCCCGGGGTTTCATCATCTACCCAAAGCCCAATGACTCAGCGGAAACCATCTTGGTTCATGGCGTACCACTCTGCTCTTGCCGAATCATGCAAAAGTGGAGATAACGGTAGTCGCGAAGGGCTGTGAAACCCGTAAACTGACCGTCCCAGTCCGTGAGGAACTTCTAATTCTGGCAGATGCGGTTAACTGTTTTGTCCAATGGCCTAATATCCACATTTTCCTGCCTCGTGATCAAAAAATTCAACAGAATGTAGCCGGGGTTAGAAAAATACATCTAATTTAACCAGCCTTTTGTCTTTGTTCATCACCTTCATAAATAGTGAAATTTATATGTTATATTTTTGTTTTGTAGGTAACAAAAAACATGGATAAGTCTAACTCGATAGACAATAATCTTTCTACTACCTCGTCAAAACAACAACTTGATGAGGTATTTAATCAACTCTCTTTATATTTTAAGTTCTACTATCGCCTCATCATTGAAAGAGCAACTTAATTTAGTTAGCCACATGTAGGTTGTGAAAGGTAGCACACCGCATCATTTCCCCAAGCTGAAAGAGGTCAGGAGTCTATCCCGTACTAAATATCATGGGAACGTTTACATGGAAAAAGTACGAACGGAGGCGATGCTGGACCTTTATAAGGAGGCTGAGAGACGCATAGCAAGCGAGCAATTAATAATTATTCCGCTCGAGAATGATATTATAGGGGTAGAACGCCAAGCAATGTTGGATTGGGAAATGCTAGCCGTTTGGGCTGGCCTTGACGAGATTGATGTCCAACACCTATATGTTTGGATGAAGTAAGTTTCTTAATAAAGTAAATCATGCAGTATTCTAATATTCTGACTAAGATATAGTGTTTTTAATATCGGTATTAAAACCGTCATGTAGGTACTTGAACTCGGTTGTGATCCCCGAGACCAATAATCCACTTGCTCAATACGGATTCATGTGTCCAAATGTTTTATCTATGCATATCGGGATGTTTTCGTATGAAGAACGTGTAGATTATATTGCTGCGGAATTGGCGAAAAACAATAAGCTCATTTTTCCCCTTATAATGAAGTCGGGTAATATATAATTAATATTACAATTCCAAATACAATTGCATTTTTATATGTTTGGTTATGATGCATGTTGTGCTTGTTAATAATGATGTGTCTCTCGATCTAGGAGACATTGGGTGCTAGCAGCGATCAATCCGACCAAGAAGAAAGTATTTTGGTTGGACTCTTTGCATAGACAACCATCCGAGACCTTTAAGAAGTTGATTATTAAGTAAGTTTATAATACTGATGATTTGGCACATAATATTAAGTTTCATTTATTATTATTAAGTAAGTTTATGTGACTTTCGGCCTCTTTCCTTTTTTAAAGGGCCTTTGAGAAGAAAAGAGCAACCGGCGATCAACCGACAGAATATTCTGATGATGACCCTACTTTTATTACGATAACAGGGGTACGTACGCGCAAATACAATACCTTAATAATTAAGTGCATTAAACTAATTACGCATATACATCTGTCTTTTTTAATTACGCATTAAACTAATTGGTAATTGCCTTCTCGTCTCTTCGTTTATTATGTAATAATAGGTCCCTAAACAGCCGGATAACATACAATGTGGATACTACGTTTGTCGTTTCATGTTGGAGATTATTAGGCGAAGATATATCAACATTCCAGAAAGAGTTAGTAGTTTAATGTAGCTATTATTTACTTTTTTTCATTAGAGCTGATATCTTTTCTGCTATATATATATGATCGATGTTGCTAATTATGTATGCCTATACTGTTGTTACCCTACTGATCGATGTCTTTTATTTGTTTTATCCACAGTATTTACTCAACACGCCACATGTCCCTGAGTACACTAAGCACAATATAGACGAGGTAAGGGACTTGTGGGGCAAATACCTCCTTGATGAACATTATGGTAAGAAAGAATAAATGAAACTTAGATTATTTTGGAAGCAGATAGGGAACTTTAATTTGTAGAAGTCATTAGAGCAAGTTGTAAGTATGAATTGCTCTGAAAGAGATCATTTTGGTTGTATATATCATTTTGCTGCTGCTGTACATGAATTGCTCTGTACATGAATTGCTCTGATTTATATATAGATATATCATTTTGCTGCTTCTGAAATTGGTTTATGCATGCTGCTGCTACTGCTGCTGATTTATGCAGGATTTTCACTGGCAGGGGAACAAATTACAATTTTTTCAAAAACAATAATAAAAATAATAACAACGGTTTTTCAAAATTCATTAAAAGCGTTGTAATATATTTACCACCAAAACTTATCATACCTTTAACAACGGTGTATTATAAAATACCTGTTGTTATTAAAACTTTCGGCAATGGCTTCTTTATTATATTCCGTTGTAATTAACAATATTCACAACGGGTTTGAAATATTAAAGCGTTGTTATAATCTTTCCGCAACAAAAACTAATCGGCCTTTAACAACGGTTTTAGTAAACAGACCGTTGTTACATATTTCCCACCAAAACTATTCACACGTTTTAACAACGGTGTACTCTGATATACCTGTTGTTATTAAAGCTTTCCACAACAGCTTGTTTAATATACTCCGTTGTAATTAACTATATTCACAACGGGTTTAAAAAACAATAGCGTTGTTATAATATTTTCCACCAAAACTAATCATACCTTTAACAACGGTTTCATTTAAGAGAACCGTTTTCGTATCTTTCCCACCATAATTATTCACACGTTTTAACAACAGTTATCTAGTAATAACAAGGACTTTGTACCGTTGTTAAAACTATTCACAACGGTATTTTCATTAAATCGGAACCGTTGTTAAAACCTTTAACAACGGAGGCTTTAACAACGTCCGCTTTTTAATATTACAACGGTTTTTAACCGTTGTCAATAGCCTGTTTTTGTAGTAGTGTATTTAGCGATACTCACCTTGAGTTATAATCATAGTGTTGATTATAAAAGTGGGTTGATAATTTTTGTAATCCGTAGAAAGGTACTAAAAATTATTAATCGAGAATAGTGGACGTAGGTTTCAACGTGTGAAACTGAACCACTTCAAAAATCGTGTGCCTCTCTCTTATCTCTTTACTTTTCGTTATTTCGTTATTTGCGCTTACTTTGATTAGTTAATTAGTTGATTTTAATTCATAAGATCAAATAATTAATTACATATCATATAAATCGAAAAAGTGGGGCTAGTTTTTAATACTCAATTCACCCCCCCCCCCCCTCTTTCGTATTCGATCAATAGACTCTACAATTGGTATCAGAGCCTCGTGCTCTTGATTGCCTTACAACAAGGAGTCTGATCCATTTATCCTTTTATTTTTATTTATTTTCCGCTGCATTTAATTTTATTTTAATGGATTCCAAACATCTGAAGTGTCCCGTATTCGATGGGAAGAACTACAGTTTATGGAAAAATATGATGACCCATTTCATAAAGGGTAACGATTGGGAGTGTTGGCTAATAATTAAGAATGGTCCTAATAAGATCATGCTTGGATCCGCTACTGGCACTTCCATCGAAAAGAAAGACGATGACTATGTTGAGGCAGATTATAAGAAAGCTGAGAAAAATTCAAAGGCTATTAGTCTGTTGCAAAATGGCATGACCCATACTGAATTTGACCGTTTCTCATCAAGTTCTACTGCCAAGGAAATATGGGATGGTCTTGAGTTAGCCTATGAGGGGACAACCGTTGTCAAAAAGAAACGTATCGCACTACTTATGCGAAAATACGAACTGTTCTCCATGGAACAAAATGAATCGCTTGACAGCATGTCCACTCGCTTCTCTAGTATCATTAATGAATTGAAAAATCTTGGAAAAACTTTTGACTCCGAGGAAATTGCCAGGAAGATCGTTAGATGTCTATCTAAACGATGGAGACCTAAGGTGACGGTAATTGAGAAATGTAAAGACCTATCTGACCTATCTTATCAAGAGCTAATTGGAACCCTAATGGCTCACGAGATTACTCTTGATGAAGATGGGGCAAATGATAGTAATAGCAAGAAAGTGGCTTTACAAGCCGAATCTAGTGAAAGACATGATTCGGATCTTGAAGATGAAACAATGTTATTTGCTAGACGTTTTAAGAAAAAATTCTTTAATAAACCACAAGGGAAAACGTTTAACAATAACACTAACAAATCTTACAAAAAGCCAATTGAGTCAAAAGGGTCTCTTTCAAGTCGTGGTTGCTTCAAATGTGGAGATAATGATCACATGATCAAAGATTGCCCCACATGGAAGAAAATCAAAGACAAAAATCAACGAGACAAAACTAAGAAGGAATTCAAGCAAGTGATGATGACTTATTGCTGGGGAGATCTCGACACAGAGGACGACGAGTCAGAGGAAGAGGAAGTCGCCAACTTGTGTCTAAGCAACGACAGTCTTGACCTAATTTCTGACAGTGACAATGAAAGCGAATCCGAGATGTGTCTTGTTGGCAACTCAGATTCAGAACCAGATTCAGAAGATGACGAATAGGTTAGTCATCCTGAACTTAAAAAGCAAGTTAAGAATTTATCTAAGAAGTCTTTAATTAAGTATTTTGAAGAAACCTTAGATCATTGTCATGAAAAGAGTCTTGAATTAAAAGATCTTAAAGAACAAATTCTTGATATTGCTGAGGAAAACCAACTTCTAAAGGCCAAAGCTAAAAAGCTCAAGTCTAAAGTTATGGCAACTTCAGCTATAACTTCAGACAAGACAAATGTTGAAAAAGAAGCTCTTGAGTCTAAAGTTATAGCTAATGAAGCTATAATCTCAGAGTTAAAGCTCAACATTAAGCATCTTCAAGCCAAAGTTATAGCTAATGAAGCTATAGCTTTAGAATTGAAGAAAGTCAATGAGCTTTTACAATCTGAAGCTAAGGCAAAGGAAGTTGTTATCCTTGATCACGAGAAAGTAAACTCTTTTCTTTCTCAGCAATTGAAAGATATAAAGGATGAATTCTCCCAAGCCAAAAGTCAACATAATGAGGAGAAACTTATCTTGAACAAACGTTTCAATGATTTTCGTGAAAATTTTAAAAAGAAAAATCCCTCCAAAGACTCGAATGTAGACCATTCGTCATGTGTAAAAGAAATTCAGTCTTTGAAGGAATTGCTCCTACATGCACGAAAAGTTCATGTTAAGTGGGAAGGAAGTCAGAAGGTCTTAGACTTCCTTACCGAACAATCTAATAATAACATGAAGATGGGTCTAGGTCATGAATGCTATAGTCGTAGAGACCATGATAAATGCAAATCCACTCCTTCTGACCGTGATTTTAGAAGAAGGAAGTATGTCAATCTTTCAGAATATCTAATTTGCAATTATTGTGGTCACAACGGTCATGTCAAAGATAATTGTGCTAAATATGTCAACGACAACAAAAATCAAACCGAGTTTGTTAAAGAACATGACGTGTCTAGTGTTAATGAGTCTGAACCTGAACCTCAACGTGATGAGGTTAGAAATAATGAGTTTAGATGGTTTTATGACATAGCTTTCGATTACACATCTGTTCCTTCAAAATCTAAACCTTATGTGAATCAAAAGCAGTCATTTAAACCTAATGTGCGTCGCAACAATAGCAAACATGATAATAAACCTAGCAAACCCTATCCTAAGAAGAAAAGAATTGTCAAACAGGTAAGGGTTAGGAAGGATCAAATATATAGAGTCACTAACCAAAAAGGACCCAACTTAGCGTGGGTACCTAAAAGCTGTATTTGATTCACTTGCAGATAATAGTGAAAGAAAATAATCAATGGTATCTCGACAGTGGTTGTTCGAGACACATGACCGGAAACAAGAATTTTTTTCTTTCACTAGAGCCCTTCAACGGTGGCAACGTCACCTTTGGAGACAACAAGAAGGGCAATATAATCGGTGTAGGTAAGATTGGTATATCTTCTTCACATGCTATAAATAATGTATATCTGGTAGATGGCCTTAAGCATAACTTGCTAAGTATCTCTCAATTATGTGACAAAGGCAACAAAGTCGTTTTTCATTCAAATGTTTGTCGTATCATAGTTGAAGGTACTAGCAATGTTATCTTAGAAGGTCTACGTAAACGGAACGTGTATATGATTGATTTAAACAAAGTCACTACAAGTTCCTTTACGTGCATGAAAGTCACTGTGGATGATTCATGCTTGTGGCACAAGAGGTTTGCACACATCAGTCTAACGATTTTAAAGAAACTCAAGTCTTGGGATTTAGTTGAGGGTCTACCCTCAATCAAATTCGAACAAGAAAAGATGTGTGACTCATGTGCCCGTTGTAAACAAGTTAGATCTTCATTCAAACCGAAACGAGTAGTAAGTACAGAGCGTCCACTTGAGTTGGTACACATGGATTTGTGTGGACCTATGAAAGTTAGAAGCCGCGGTGGATCAAGATACGTATTCGTCCTAGTCGACGACTACTCCAGGTATGTATGGCCTATCTTTCTATTTACTAAAGATGAAACTTTTGATGAGTTTGTAGTACTGATGAAGCTAGCCCAAAATAAGTATGATAAAAAGTTAGTTTCCATTCGTACGGATCATGGCACCGAATTTGATAATCAAGCTTTTATAGAATATTGTAGGGAGAATGGTGTAGGACATAACTTTTCTGCACCACGAACCCCACAACAAAATGGTGTCGTGGAACGTATGAATAGAACATTAGAGGACATGGCCCACACTATGCTTTTGTGTAGTGGCCTTCCTAAGAGTTTTTAGGCTGAAGCCATTAGTACTGCATGCTATGTGCACAATAGAGCTATGATTAGACCTATTCTCAAAAAGCTCCCTACGAACTTTTAAGAGGGAGAAAACCCAATATAGCTCATCTTCGTTGCTTCGGAAGTAAATGTTTTGTCCATAATAATAGAAAAAGTAATTTGAGCAAATTTGATCCACGAAGTGACGAAGCTGTGTTTGTTGGCTATTCTAATCATAGTAAATGCAGCAGGAGCTCACCCAAGGGGTCTTGATGATCAAACCACAAACAAGACAAGCCTGACCCCTCAGATGGAAGCTCGAGTTACAAGGTCCAAACAACAAGCTAGGACAAGCCAAGATCAAGCCAGGCCAAGCCATACCAGTGAGGAGGACAGTCCAGGGCTCAGCAACCCATGCCAAGCCCCAACACAACCCACACTACCCACACAAAACAGAAACAAAGCCATTCAGGCCCAGGCAGACCAATTAACAAACCCTGCATCTAGGAGGTACACCAGGGCATCCCAACCACCCCCACCATGGCCTAACATCAAGCCAACCGACTAAGCTACAAGTTTGTCCAGGACAAACCCTTTTGAAGTCTAGTAAAAACTCATGAAACAGACACCCCAAGTTAGGGTCCAGCAAACAATTAAAACAGAGAAGGTACAAGTCAGATTGTGGCTTCCTTTTGCTTAAGTCAACTTGTCCTCGTCCAAGGCAGGTCTTATCTAAGTTCTAATAAGAGTAGAGAGTCCCAAGGAGCAGAAACACATCCAGGCAAAGCAGCAAGGCAACAAGAACAACAGATTTCCATTTCAGGAAAACTCCAAAACTGCTTTATTTGCTTTTTGTTCAGTCTGTTTTTGTGTCTTGTGTCTGTTCTTTATAGTTGTTGAGCTCGTCCTATTGTGAGGCTCTTAATTAGTGTCAGTAGTAGTAGTTTGAATCCTAAGTTGGCCCTTCGATGATCTGTACATCCAATGGCTCACAAGATATCAGCCTCCCTATATAAGGAGGTCTTGTATGTTTGTTTCAGTTAGACTTTTATGAATGAATTAACTTTGAGAAATCCCTCAAATCTATCAAACTTGTGCTAAGAGCTGTAGTTTGAAACAAGCCTGATACATCTTCAAGGTGTTTGATCAGTGCCTTGTCTTGTGAGTCAAGTTATATATGTGCCTTGCTGTGGTTAACTTGCTTGCTGTTGAGTCAAGTCTAGAGTGTTTGTGCTTTGCTGTAACACTTGAAAACTATCTCTAAACTAGTCTTTGAGTCCCTTCTCTTGTGCTATGCTGTAGGGGAGCTTCTCTAAGTCATGTCCCTTTGAATTTCAGTTGATATAAGTCACTCTCTCTAAAACAGCCTCCATTTCTATTTGAGTTGTTGTCAGTTTAAGTGAACCTAATCTAGCATCCATCAAAACTTGTAAACCTTAGTAGTTTACACTCCAAATTGGTTATCAGAGCTTTGGTTGAGAGTCTTAGTGAGTTCATTTTCCCTAACTACATTTAAAAACACAAAAATAGCCCAATGAGTGAAGAGAGACTGGAAGGAGTAGAAGCAAGGATGGAGGATCTGGCTGGGATTGTAACCACCCTAACCAGAACCCTGGACCAGGTAATAGGCAACCATTTGTTTGCTGGAGGAAGAGGCAGAGGACGTGGAAGAGGCCAAGGAGAAGGCAGAGGAAGGCCACCTGTTGATGAAGAGTATCCAGACTCAGATGACTCAACAAGAAGCAGAGCTTCCATCCACAGGCACATAGACAAGCATCTTAAGGTAGATATCCCTGAGTTTTCTGGTAGTCTTAATCCTAATGATTTGTTAGAATGGTTAAGAGAAGTAGAAAGGATCTTTGAGTACAAAGGATATAATGATTCTAAGTCTTTTAAAGTAGCCATCCTCAAACTGAAAGGGTATGCTTCCCTTTGGTATGAAACCATGAAAGGGTTAAGGGCTAGGGAAGGTAAAGAACCCATCAAGTCTTGGACTAAACTGAAAAAGAAACTGTTAGACAAGTTTGTTGCTAAGGATTACACCCAGGATCTGTTTATCAAGTTGTCTAAGTTGAAACAAGGAGACAAACCTGTTGAATCTTATTTGAGAGAGTTTGAACAACTCACCTTGCAGTGTGATACAAATGAGAAACCTGAGCAAAGGATTGCTAGGTACTTAGTGGGTCTAGATAAGAGCATTGCTAACAAGGTTAGGATGCAGCCTCTGTGGTCATTTGATGATGTTGTCAACTTATCTCTAAGAATTGAAAAGATAGGGAAGACTAAGCCTATTACACCAAAATCTATTAGGCCTTTTCAAACCAGACCTTACAGTGGGTTGAGAACCATGGATACCCCTAAGACAGCACCCCCACCTGCCTTAGACAAGGGAAAAGGCATCATGGGTCAAAAGCCAAGCACTTCCATGACAGAGAATAGAATTAAGTGTTTCCAATGTCAGGGCTATGGACATTTCAGGAAGGATTGCCCTTCTAAGAAGACCTTAACTATAATGGAGGTTGAGGCTTGAGAGAAAAAAGGTCTAGTTGAGTATGAAAGGGATGAGCCTGAGGTTGAAGAAGTGATGAGTGAGGAAGAAGACTCTAGTCAAGAAGCAATAGTGGCACTCCCTGACACAGGCCACAGCTTGGTCCTATGGAGAGTAATGCATTCACAACATATATACCTTTGGAGGAGGATCAAAGGTCCCTCATTTTCAGAAGCAGATGTACCATACCAGGGAGGGTTTGTAACCTTATTATAGATGGAGGTAGTTGTACCAATGTGGCCTCTGTTACTATGGTTGATAAGTTGAAGTTGAGCACTCAAGAGCACCCTCATCCCTATAAGTTGAGATGGCTGAGTAAGGGAGCAGAGGTTAAGGTGGATAAGCAATGTATGGTCCCATTCTCCATTGGAAGTGTGTACAAAGATGAGGTATTGTGTGATGTGGTTCCAATGGATGCATGTCACTTGTTATTAGAAAGGCCATGGGAGTTTGATAAAAGCTCCATACACCAAGGAAGAAGCAACACCTATTCATTCAAGCATGGGAGCAGGAAGGTGACATTAGCCCCCTTGCCACCACATCAGAAGAGCTATGGGAGTCCAAGTATGGCTGAGGATTTTAGTGGAGTTTTGTTTCTGTCTGAGTCAGCAATGGTCAAAGAGTGTAGAGAAGAGCAACCTATATTAATGCTGCTATCAAAAGAAGTTCAGGAAGAGGAGTCTAAGGTGACCCCTGCAGAAGTTAAGCCCCTCATTGATCAGTTCAAGGAAGTGTTTCCAGAAGAACTTACTGATGGCTTACCCCCTTTGAGAGGAATTGAACACCAGATAGACCTTGTGTAAGGGTCTGTACTACCTAATAGACCAGCCTATAGATGTGATCCTAAGGCTACACAAGAGCTGCAGAAGCAAGTTGGAGAATTGATGAGTAAAGGGTTTGTAAGGGAGTCATTAAGTCCATGTGTTGTGCCTACTTTATTGGTTCCTAAGAAGGATGGGACTTAGAGGATGTGCATAGATAGCAGGGCTATCAACAACATCACAGTCAAGTATAGGTTCCCTATACCTAGGCTTGATGACATGTTGGATGAGCTGAGTGGCTCAAGGTTCTTTTCTAAGATTGATTTGAGGCAAGGTTACCATCAATTGAGGATCAGGGAGGGAGATGAGTGGAAGACAGCCTTCAAAACAAAGCATGGCCTTTATGAGTGGCTTGTCATGCCCTTTGGCCTGTCAAATGCCCCAAGTACCTTCATGAGATTGATGACAGAAGTGCTTAGGCCTTGCCTAGGGAGATTTGTGGTGGTATACTTTGATGATATTCTCATCTACAGCAAGAGCAAGGATGATCATTTGAGGCATCTTGAGGCTGTGTTTGAGATACTTAAGGAGAGTAAACTCTTTGGGAAGCTTGAGAAATGCACCTTTATGACTGAGGAAGTCAAGTTTCTAGGATATGTGGTGTCTGGTAGAGGCATCTCAGTTGATCAAGACAAGATCATTGCAGTTCAGTCTTGGCCTGTTCCTAGGAATATCACAGAAGTAAGAGGGTTTCATGGCTTAGCATCCTTCTACAGAAGATTCATTAAGAATTTCAGCACCATTGCAACACCCCTCACTGAATGCATGAAGAAGGGAGAGTTCACTTGGACTGAGAATGCTTTGCAAGCTTTCAAACATATGAAGAAACTCTTGTGCAGTGCACCTATCCTCAGGTTGCCAGACTTTAACAACCTATTTGAGGTAGAATGTGATGCAAGTGGAGTAGGGATTGGAGTTGTCCTTATCCAAGAAAAGAAACCTGTAGCTTATTTCAGTGAAAAGCTAAGTGGTGCTAAGCTGAACTATTCTACATATGACAAAGAATTCTATGCTCTTGTCAGAGCTTTAAGGCATTGGAGTCATTACCTGAAGCCCAAGCCTTTTGTCTTACACTCTGATCATGAGGCATTGAAATTCATAGGAGGCCAACATAAGCTCAGTCATAGGCATGCTAAGTGGGTGGACTTCCTCCAGTCATTCACCTTTTCTAGCAAATACAAAGAGGGCAAACAGAATGTGGTGGCTGATGCATTATCTAGAAGGTACACTCTGCTATCAACTATGGAGCAAAGGGTTCTTGGCTTTGAGTTCATGAAGGACATGTATCAAGAAGATCCAGACTTTGCAGAAGATTGGTTAGCACAGAAAGAGGGAAGAAGGACCATTGATTCACCCTACACTTTGCAAAATGGATTCTTGTTCAAAGGAAACAAGCTGTGTGTTCCCATAGGATCTTATAGGAGTCTATTGATCAAGGAGGTACATGGAAGTGGCCTTGGAGGACACTTTGGGGTTCAGAAAACTGTGGACATACTGCAGGATCAGTTCTATTGGCCTAAGATGATGGGAGAAGTCCAAATATTACTCAGAAGGTGTGGAGTTTGTCAAAAGGCCAAGAGTTCTTTTCAAGCAGGACCTTACACTCCCCTACCAGTCCCATATAGGCCTTGGGAAGATGTGAGCATGGATTTTATAGTAGCATTGCCTAGGACAGCAAGAGGGAAAGATTCTATCATGGTGGTTGTGGATAGGTTCAGTAAGATGGCACATTTCATTGCTTGTAAGAAGACTGAGGATGCTGTGAGTGTAGCAGAGCTATACCTTGATGAGGTGGTGAGGCTACATGGAGTCCCAAGGACTATTGTATCTAACAGAGACACAAAGTTTATGAGCCATTTCTGGAGAACATTGTGGAAGCTGCTTAACACTAGGTTGTTGTTTAGTACCTCCCATCATCCTCAAACAGATGGCCAAACTGAGGTGACCAACAAGACCTTGGGAAGGATCTTGAGGTGTATAGTCAGCAAATCTCTCAAGTATTGGGACTTGAAGTTGGCTCAAGCAGAGTTCTCTTTCAATAGAGCTCCATCAGCAGCCACAGGCCACTCCCCCTTTGAAGTTGTCTATGGTACTAACCCCTTAATGCCTTTGAGTTTGTCTAATGTGTGCAGGTCAGAGATCCACTATGATGCCAAGAAGAGGGTAGAACAAATGCTAAAACTCCATGAGTCAATCAGAAAACAAATTAAGAAAACTAATGATCTATACAAGAAAAATGCCAAGGTTCCTAAGGCCAAGAAAGACTTTGCACCAGGAGATTTAGTATGGATCAACCTAGGGAAAGAAAGGTTCCCTTCCAAAAGAAAGAATAAGCTAGAGCCAAGAGGAGATGGTCATTTTCAAGTCATAGAGAAGATAGGTCCTAATGCCTACAGAATTGATCTACCAGGAGAGTATGTAGTCCATGGAACATTCAATGTGGGAGATCTTAGTCCCTTCTATGAAGACTCTGAGGGAGAGGAAGACACAGGCTTGAGGTCAAGCCCTTTTCAACCTGGGGAGGCTGCAGCAGGAGCTCACCCAAGGGGTCTTGATGATCAAACCACACACAAGACAAGCCTGACCCCTCAGATGGAAGCTCGAGTTACAAGGTCCAAACAAAAAGCTAGGACAAGCCAAGATCAAGCCAGGCTAAGCCACACCAGTGAGGAAGACAGTCCAGGGCTCAGAAACCCATGCCAAGCCCCAACACAACCCACATTACCCACACAAAACAGAAACAAAGCCATTCAGGCCCAGGCAGACCAATTAACAAACACTGCATCTAGGAGGTACACCAGGGCATCCCAACCACCCCCAACATGGCCTACCATCAAGCCAACCCACTAAGCTACAAGTTTGTCCAGGACAAACCCTTTTGAAGTCTAGTAAAAACTCATGAAACAGACACCCCAAGTTAGAGTCCAGCAAACAATTAAAACAGAGAAGGTACAAGTCAGATTGTTGCTTCCTTTTGCTTAAGTCAACGTGTCCTCATCCAAGGCAGGTCTTATCTAAGTTCTAATAAGAGTAGAGAGTCCCAAGGAGCAGCAACACATCCAGGCAAAGCAGCAAGGCAACAAGAACAACAGATTTCCATTTCAGGAAAACTCCAAACCTGCTTTATTTGCTTTTTGTTCAGTCTGTTTTTGTGTCTTGTGTCTGTTCTTTATAGTTGTTGAGCGCGTCCTATTGTGAGGCTCTTAATTAGTGTCATTAGTAGTAGTTTAAATCCTAAGTTGGCCCTTGGATGATCTGTACATCCAATGGCTCACAAGATATCAGCCTCCCTATATAAGGAGGTCTTGTATGTTTGTTTCAGTTAGACTTTTATGAATGAATTAACTTTGAGAAATCCCTCAAATCTATCAAACTTGTGCTAAGAGCTGTAGTTTGAAACAAGCCTGATACATCTTCAAGGTGTTTGATCAGTGCCTTGTCTTGTGAGTCAAGTTATATCTGTGCCTTGCTGTGGTTAACTTTCTTGCTGTTGAGTCTAATCTAGAGTGTTTGTGCTTTGCTGTAACACTTGAAAACTGTCTCTAAACTAGTCTTTGAGTCCCTTCTCTTGTGCTATGTTGTAGGGGAGCTTCTCTAAGTCATATCCCTTTGAATTTCAGTTGATATAAGTCACTCTCTCTAAAACAGCCTCCATTTCTATTTGAGTTGTTGTCAGTTTAAGTGAACCTAATCTAGCATCCATCAAAACTTGTAAACCTTAGTAGTTTACACTCTAGTAAAGCTTTTAAAGTTTTTAACAAAAGAACTTGGTGCATAGAAGAAAGTGTTTATGTTGTATTTGATGAAGATAATGTGCCTGAGCAAGTTGAACAGAATGAAGAAGAAGACATGAATGATCCAGACTTTCACTTTTCAAGGGTAGACGAGCCAGATAATAATGAAGAAGTTATTGAAGGAATCAATGATGAGCTTGATAAATCCGCAAATGACCTCAAACATAGAACTGAGACAATTGTTGATGATACGAATGTCTCTTCTCAAAACAAGGAAAAGGAAACTGAAGTTATAGCTGATGATGCTATAACTTTGAACCAGGACCAAGATGGTGTAACTGAAATTGTACCAACTTTGGCTATAACCCCAGAGTCTAACTCAGGGGGAACCAATCTTGATTCTGAATCATTTGAGGAAAGTGATAGTTCATCAGATGATGATGAGCCTAGGAACTCTAAGAAATGGAAATATAAGAGTTCTCATCCTATGGATTATATCCTAGGAAGTTTGAATAAGGGAGTTCAAACGAGGCGAACATTAAATAACTTTTGTTCATTCTATTCTTTTCTGTCTACCATAGAGCCTACCAACATCAAAGAAGCTCTTGCAGAATCCGACTGGATTGTAGCAATGCAAGAGGAGCTTCAACAGTTCGAACGTAATAAAGTATGGCACCTTGTGCCACGACCTCCTAATCGAACTATGATTGGTACTCGATGGGTATTCAGAAATAAATTGGATGATTCAGGAGTTATAGTTCGTAACAAGGCTCGATTGGTCGTTCAAGGTTATAATCAACAAGAAGGCATTGATTATGACGAGACATTCGCTCCAGTAGCAAGAATTGAAGTTATTTGCTTGCTCATCGCGACATTCAGGAGTTATAGTTCGTAACAAGACATTCGCTCCAAATGGACGTTAAGACTGCATTTCTGAACGGTTATTTGGAAGAAGAGGTTTTTGTTGAACAACCTCCCGGATTTTTGAATAGCAAATTTCAAAACCATGTTTTTAAACTCGATAAAGCTTTATATGGTTTGAAACAAGCACCTAGGGCTTGGTACGACAGATTATCTAAATTTTTATTACAAAACAATTTTAAGAGAGGATCTGTCGACAAAACCCTATTTTTAAAATCCGAGGGTTCTGATTTACTTGTTACTCAAATTTATGTAGACGATATTATTTTTGGCTCTACTAACAATAAATTGTGCAAGTATTTTTCAGATCTTATGACCTCAGAATTTGAAATGAGCATGATGGGAGAATTGAAATTCTTCCTAGGATTGCAGATTCAACAAACCAAAGAAGGAATAAAGATTCACCAACAAAAATATGTCAAGGAGCTAATCCGAAAATTTGGTATGGAAAACGCTCATCCAATGGACACACCTATGCTAACTGATAAAAAGTTGACCTTGGACGAAAATGGTAAGTCCGTAGATGAGACTACATATTGAGGTATGATTGGTTCTTTATTATATTTAACTGCAAGTAGGCCTGACATTATGTTCAGTGTATGTGTCTGCGCTAGATTTTAATCATGTCCTAAGGAATTACATATGATTGCAGTTAAACGTATCTTGAGATATTTAATTGGTACATCTAATTTATATTTATGGTATCCACTTGAGTGCAATTTCGATCTAGTAGGATATTCAGACGCAGATTATGCGGGATGTTCTTTAGATAGAAAAAGTACCTCTGGATTTGCTACGTTTGTTGGATCATGCATAATTACTTGGGGCTCAAAGAAGCAAAATTCGGTTGCATTATCTACTGCAGAAGCCGAATATATCGCTGCAGGACTGATATGTTCTCAACTACTTTGGTTAAAGCAACAACTATGTGATTATGGTGTTAATGTTGGTTGTATGCCTGTTTTCTGTGATAATACGAGTGCTATTATTATTTCTAAGAACCCAGCTCAGCATTCTCGTACTAAGCATATAGACATTAGACATCATTTTTTGCGTGACCATGTAGAAAAGGGCAACATTAAACTCGAATTTTGTAGTACTGAAAATCAATGGGCTGACATTTTAACAAAGGCGTTAGCGAGAAGACGTTTTGAGATTTTGCGGTTGGAAATTGGTTTAATCGGTAGCAATTAAATTCATCTTATTTATTTTGTGAACCTGCGTGACTGGCTAGAATAAGACGAGATTGTATGACTGTGTCCGCATATTTCATTGCTAGTATATTTGTGTTTAATATAATATATTTTACGTGAGTATCTTGCATATTAAGTGTTTTATGGAAATTGATTTATGAACCACATATTTGCCAAAAACCTATCTTATTCACTTTCCAAAATTGAGCCAAATTCTACTCATGTATTTCATGTTGGCCGAAATTCTCAAATAAAATCACCCAACCATATCTTTTTATTTACCAAATTCTATCCTTACCATATCACAACAATTAACTACCCAAGATTCCCTTTCCTACCAAAATTCAAAAAAAATAAAAAAATAAAATAAGGAAATAGGGGTCTTGGAGCCGGCACCCCATGTGCCAAGTACAAAAGCACAATACCCAAATTCTTACACCTCATAATTACCCATCACTTTCACCATCAAAACACTTCACCAATTTTTTTTACTCCTTCTCCTTCCTCACGGCACCCAAAACAACAAAAAAAAAAATTACCCAAAACCTTTCAACCTTTATCCATGGCTTCCACTAGATCAAAAATCTCCAAAAACCCAAACCCAAAAACTCCTAAGCCTAGCATGCCCACAAATACCTCTCCTAATCCCACACAAAAATCACCTACCATGAACCAAACCGGGTCTGGTACGGGTCTTGAGGGTACAAAAAGAAGAAGGTTAAATAAGGGCAAAGCTAGAGTTCAAGAAGAAGCTACAACCGAAACGGTTGACACGGTTCCCGAGGTAACCACACGGGTTACATTCCATGATTTTTCGCCTCAAGAAACATCTTCCGGGCTTGATAAACTCCGTCTCACAAAAGATGAAAGAAAACTTGTGAACCGAGTTGCTCAGTACGGAATACACGGGGGTCGTCATTATCCGAAAGCTTGGTGTGACAAATATGCGTCTTTAGGATTCTTTACCGACTTTCTAAATTTTCAAGAATGGGAAACCGTGGCACGCTTTTCGGGTCCAGTCTATCCGATTGAGGTAATAATGTTTTTCGCTTCTGTTTCGTTAACCGATGGAGTGTTGAATGTCGTTATTAATGGCCGTTCAGTTTTGATTTCCGTGACGGACTTTTGTACTCTGTTTTCAGTTCCTGATAATGGAATCAAAATCAATCCGAGTACGTCATGGGATGAACTAACGGACATGGCTAAGTTGGAAGTTAAGAAATACTTTGATGTTGGGGCTTCTTTGTCGAGTTGTGTTTTGGCGGAGAGTGTTTCTCCAAAGTTAAAATTCATGCTAAACTTTTTATGGAATACCGTAATTCCGCGTCGGGGAGGACGGGACAAGATTGCATGTTATGAGATGTTAGTTGTGAAGAATTGGTTGGAGGGAAACCGGGTTAATTTACCTTTTCTTGTATTTTCTCGTATTTCACAAACCGCTTTTTCGGTGACCGAGGACAAGCTGTATTCGACCCTTGATCTACCCTACGGGATATGGGTGTCACGGGTCCTTGAGTCGAAAGGGGTCGTAAATGTGAACAATTATGGGGTTACCGTAAAAGATGACATGTGTGACACATTTTTAAAATTCATGAAGTTGGATGCTTGTGGACCGGAGTTAATGTTTTTGACCAAAGGGGGCTCGGTCGGAATACAGCCGGTTGGGGTTGATCTTTCGGGAATCGAGTCTAGGTTGGACATGTTTATGGGAAGTGTGATGGAGCGCCTTGACGCACAGGACAAGAAGATAGATGCGGTGTTGGACAAGGTTGTTCAAACCGTGGCATTGGGTTCTTCGAGCTCTACCCGTGACCAAGGTAGGTCGGGTGTGAGTCGTGAGATGAGGACGTTGATGACGGGTGTGGATGATTGCCTAGCTAAATTGGAAAGGAACATTGTCGATTGTAAACAAGAAATGTATAGGCAAAGGGATCGGATGACATATTTGGTGAGCCAAGGCGGTTCTTTGGTTAAAAGTGGTACGGAAATGCGTGAGGGGATGCGTACTATCTTTGATACGACGGAGGCTCTTTCCTTGAAAGTTCAGAACTTTGACGTTTGCCTCACCGCTCAAGCTACACATGTGTCCTCGTGCCTTGACCGTCTCTCCACTCTTGAGTACCGCACTAGGCCCGGTTATAAAGCACCCTAGCCTCACCCGCCTACCCATATGCCTTGCTTTTCTTATCCGTATTTGTTTCTTGAACTACTTAACCAATTCGGCCCATTTTGGCTTGTTTAAACTTTGTTCTATTCGGCCCAATGGCAACTAACAATATATTTTGTGGTTTGTAGTTCTTAATTTACATTTGCACTTGATTTTGCTTGGTATATATCGTTTTATATTGCGTATTTTGCATATCTATTTCTTGCCTTGACATGTGTTTGTAACACCCCGTAAATTTGGACCGTTATTATATTTTAAAAGTAATATTTTAAATCAACTTTAATTTAATATTAATTTAATTGAAATAATAATAATTCGATAAAATATAATTTTATTTTATTTTGAAGTAATATAATTATTTTTGATAGTTTGGAAATGTTTAAAAGTAATTTAAACTATATTTAAACCTTTTTCTTTAATAAAAGAGTATTTCAAAGAAAAGTCGTAAAAATGGGATTTTCTATTCCTTACGGTCGTTGGGTAAATGGGTTAGGATATAGGGCATTGGGGTACTTAATTTTCTAGTAAACTCGTGTTTAAAAACTTTAGCGTTGTCGGAAATCGCGTTTGACGAATAATTCGAATTCCCGTCAAATCGAACCAAAACCGAGTAAAAAAATAGACCCAATACCCATGATCCTTATGGCAACCAGCCAGCCTTCCCCTCTCCCTTAGGTTTCATTTTCATTTTCATTTTTTCGTTCTATCAACATCAAAAATCAAAAAAAAAAACTTACAATCGTAATTTCAGCATAACTTCTTCGTTTCTAGTCCGATTTTCGCAAAATTTATATATTCGGAATCCTCTCTTCAAGATCTACATCCTAGTATGTTTTAATTCCAGTTTCCCTAATTTCGATTTAAGCTTATTTTTGGGTATAATTTCGGTTTAGGTGATAATTGTTGTGTTTTTGTTGTTTTAAATAGGTGAAGATCATGAAGACGACTTAGGAGACTCATATATAGTAGAGGACGAAGGGTAGTCGCGGTTTTTAGGGTTTTCTCAAGGGTTACTTTCGTTTTTCTAGCTTAAGGTAACTATTCCGAGTTACTCGACGATATAATGTCACAGTTGTTATGTGTTGGATGTTATGTGAGTAGTAATTTGTTAGGTTTTATTCATATGAATTATTGTTGTTAAGTTTATTAGTTTTATGGTTATTTCATATGTTTGTAGTGTTGAATTGAATTGATAATGGTTGTGTGTTGTTGGAATGGTTTTGTATCATTGTTGAGACGGGTTTTGGATGGAAAAGGAAGGAGATAGTAGGGCTGCCCAAAACAGCCCCAAAACAGGCCGTGTGTGGGGCGTGTGTGTGTTTGCGGCGTGTTTGTGGCGTGTTTGTGGCATGTGTGTGGCCGGGTTTGGCTGTTGTTCGGGTTGTGTGTTTGAGCCTTTGTTTGATGCTTTGTGTTTGTCATTTGTACAATTGAACATGTTGATATTTTGGTGTATTAGTAATTTTTATTATTATGAGAAATTGTTGGAAATGGGTTAGCTTATAAGTTGGAATAATTTTTCCTTATGTTGATAATTTTCACATGAATTGTATTATGTTGAATTGTGTGATTTGAGTCAAAATGAGTCAAGACTCTGAGCTGGGCCAATATGACCGAATGAGTTTGGTCAAATTAGGTTTAAACCGGTCAGCCCTGATTTGACCAATGACCCGTCGCGGGACTTGGGTCGGGGATTTGTCTTTGGGGTAAGTTTGGATGACTATGGTTGATATTGAATGTTATATTTTAATGCCTTGGCCATGTTGGTTTGGAATGTTGGATTGTCATTTGATTATATTTGTATGTAGTCGTCCATATGCTAGCTTGTGATCATTTGTATTTACAAGTTTGGACTTTTTGCCCTTTTTATTGTTAAGTTGGCTAAAGTATTCACTTGGGACGAGGTCTTAAGTGAGTATTTTCAGTCATTGTCATAGATAGGTCATTATAGTCTTTGACGAGTGTATGTTCACGGCTTAATAGCCTTTGTGTTCCCGGCTTGGTGGGTTTATATCCAAGCTGGGGCATGACTTTTCTGCCTATTTTGTGAGTGGATGGTCAGCTTAAGTACTAGCCAACCCTTTGGTGGACTCCTTAGGGTACTCATGTGGTTTTATCATGAGTCTTGGGTGCGGTGGTTTTATCCGCATTTCTCTAGGTCTGCGCAGTCTAGGATTAGGGTTGAGTTGTATCTTGGCCATGTTTTAAATGTAACCTCTGAGCTAAAATACTAGCTTCCCTACCTCGTGGTATAGACTCGAGTTACAAAGTGACTATTGACTGTACTAGGAACTTATGCCTGTCTCTAGATATATTGCCCTTTCTTGTTTGATGATTCTATGAAACATAGAAGGTGAGATGCAAGCCGGCTATGGTTGATAGAGTTTGGATTCCCGTATGATATGTGACTCACATGATAGTGTAGCTTGAGTTGGTCTAGTATTCACATGCTAGGACTATATGTTGTTTATATTGAATGTTTTACATGAAAAGCTTGATGGTTTAGCCTTTATATGGGCTATGTATTATATTTGCTCATATTTATATGCTTCCATGTTATATTAACTTGACATTTCGTGGCTGGGAGGACTCAGAGTTACTCCCCGCTGACTGTGGCTTTCGTGTTTGTATAAAATGCGATTGACAGGTAGGTGATGCTTATATGGGGTACACGGACGAGCTAGCGAGCAAAGTAACCTTGGAACCTAGATTGGTTCCCATTTTGTAGTGACACGTATGTCACACTTTTAGGGACATATGTCTCCCTCTGTACATTTGTTTTGTATCATTTTGTTCTCCGCTATTTATAGCGATGGTTATGTAAATAAGTTTGTTTAGACCTTGCATGTTTTGACACCTTCTATTCGGATATCTTTATAACAGGTTCAGGTTTTAAAAATTACAGGTTTTTACTCAAATGAACCTATTACAAACATATCCATGCAGTTTTTATTTAGAAATTACGTGTTTAATTTTTCCGCGATTTTTGAGGGTGTCACATGTTATTCTAGTCGTTTCATGTCTTTGTTCTTGTCTTTTCAATGATGCCAAGAGGGGGAAGAAATGATATGATTTGAGTCTTTGCTTAAGCTGGCTCCTTGTCAAGACTCGTTATCTCTTAAAGTCTTTCGAGCTATAACTTTGGCTAAGTTGTTTTGTTCTTGCGATCAAAGTTGCTATAACTTTGGAGTGCTTTGTTGAGGGGGAACCATATTTAGTCACTATGTTAAGAGGAAATCATAAGAGACTTGCCATCATCAAAAAGGGGGAATTTGTTGGACCAATTTGATAGTTTTGATAATGACATGTGTTTACGTGATAATATGTTTTACTCGATATATCATATACGTGTAATTGTGTGCTTTAGTCTTATTATAGCTAGCAACAATTATGAAAGGAAAGATCAAAGTTAGGCATAACTTTGACAAAGTCTGTGAGCCAAAGTTATAACAACTTCAGGAATAACTTTGGAAGTGAACATGCAAGTTATAGCTAACCATGCATAACTTTAAAGAAAATCGCTTCAAGCAAGATCTACATAAAACTACACAAGACTCGAGATGGAGGGTCTTTGTGATCAAGATGAAGAGATGATCCGTATACTGAAGATCTTTGTGAAGAATTAGATAGTATAGGTCGTCATTCGGTAACTATTCCATTCGAGGAGATTTTATGTTCAAAGTTATAGCTTTAGTCTATGACTTTGGATGACAAAATATTGATGCATGATTTTGGAAATAAAATGTTTTGAAATGTTTTCAAAAGTGAAAGAGTATTTTTATATTTATCAAAAGTTTTATTAGAGAATATATTTATGAGATTCTATTGGTTAGTAATATAACTTATGGGTTGTCATGCTACCTAGGGTTTCTAATATATTCTATCTCAATTTGTTGTTAACCTAATTTGCCCACCTAGGGTTTCGTGAAACTTAGTGTTTGTGCCACCTAGGCATGCGTGCCTCCTAGGGTTTCGTGAGCTAGGAATTTCGGCCTCCATAAGTTGTTTTCCTTGTTTACCTAATCTAGGATTCTACTATATCTTTACAACAATATTTTGAGATATTAAGATAAATATATTTCTATAAGATAAACCAAATAATATTTTGAGATAAAGATATTTCTAAAAGATAAGCAAATATTATTTTATGATAAGATAAGTATCTTTATTAAATATTATGCTAGAGTTTTAGATCTACCATGATTCTACTACTATAAATACTCATTCACACACAAATTGTAAAATACACGAAATACACAACATATCACACGGCTACATATTTACTTGTATTGATTTTCCAAAATCGTTTTAAAGCAAACCTTCGAGCAAATATTTCTTATTTTAGAGTTTGTTTTTCAAAAGAATCGTGCATCAATTATTATCAATCGCTTGAGTGAAATACATTATTGGATAATAGTACATCATTATAAGCTTACAACTCTTTAACGGGAATCTGTGTGAGTTATATTGTACTTTCTTATTAGCGTAAGATAGTATAGAGTATTTAGCGATACTCACCTTGAGTTATAATCATAGTGTTGATTATACGAGTGGGTTGGTAATTTTTGGAATCCGTAGAAAGGTACTAAAAATTATTAATCGAGAATAGTGGACGTAGGTTTCAACGTGTGAAACTGAACCACTTCAAAAATCGTGTGCCTCTCTCTTATCTCTTTACTTTTCGTTATTTCGTTATTCGCGCTTACTTTGATTAATTGATTAATTGATTTTAATTCATAAGATCAAATATTTAATTACATATCATATAAATCGAAAAATTGGGGCTAGTTTTTAATACTCAATTCACCCCCCCCCCCCCCCCCCTCTTTCGTATTTGATCAATAGACTCTACAATAAATCACTTGTATACATAGAACAAATATCTTGTTATTTCCTAGGTGTTTCACTTTTGTCTTCTAACCGATTTAACCCGTTATATTTGACTCATTTTAACCTTAACACAAATATATCCGTCATAAGAACAACTTGCATTGTTTGTAACTAGGTAAATATAAATACCAATTTATTTTTTTAGTTTAGATTGGGAAGTGTCAGGGCGACACCGGGTATTACCGAGTTTCGTAACACCATAACAAAAAAAGTAGAAAAAATAAAATTGAATTTTTAATTATAGCAAAATGCATAAGTAAATTACATATATACCTTAGGTATCGCTCAATTTAAGTAACACTCGATGTCGACATCTCAATGATGGGATTATGGGAGTTCGTACTCTTCAACGAGCAACATAAAACATAGAAGGGGGGAAATTTATATAAAGAATAACAGTTGATTTTCTTTCAGACGGATCATTTTCATCTGAAATAACAAGACAAAGTTGTAAAACCATTTTACATCAACTTACATTAAGCTGTAACACTATTTTGACCATTGGGCTTATATTGGAGCATAAAATAATCACAAAAATCCTATCTTAATAATAAGACGTAATTGGACCGGTTAAAACAAGAATTTGCGAAAGAATAATGAGGTTTTGGCCATAGAGAACTACAACTACTACTGCAAATTGACGTATCAAGTCAAACATGGGTCTACTGGTCTAGTCCCGCGTTTATTTTCAATCTTTTGTGTTTAGTATTTATTACAGTTTCACGTAAAATTGAGAATGTGTTTAGTATTTATAGAATGTCGTCACTAATTAATCACCAGGAAAGAGTTAATTTTTTTTTTTTTAAGGTAACTAACCAATGTGCTACTACAGCAGAAAGAGTTAATTTCTTGCATTCTAGTTTAAGTCTTGTATTTTGTTGACTTGAAGTTATCTTCAAATTAACTTTCAGCTTTTATGCATGCAGACTTAACGTGAACGATTGGCATAGGGAAGTAAGATCGCCCGCGGACCGACTTGCAGGCCGGTTGTATGAAGCACTAGGATTACCTCGTAATACAAACTTACTTGCGAAGTCTTGGTTTGTTTGTCAACTTTTATCCGCTATGTCCGAAGCTGCGAATTCAAACAATCGGATTACATCCCCTTACAGATCATATAATGATAACAATTTGGCTTCAGATGATTTGTTAGAATTATGACTCAAACTTGACACTCAATTGAAAAATCATGTTCCGGATCTTGGATCTCTCGATGTCTTTATCGGTGATTAAATCCAGATACTGTACTTATGGAGCTAATGGTGTCAATTTTTCAGCTACAACAAGGTACTCCTCATTTTTAAGCTAATTGTACCCATTTTTGCAAATGTTTAATTCAGAATTTAATCAAAAATAATGCGTATAGGAGCGAAGAGCATCAGGTATTATGTACTATTTGTTGAACCATGTTTGTTGATGATGACAAGTCCGTGCTACTTGTCGTTTAACGTGTTTGATTGCTTTGTGCATGCCTAGATATGTTATTTACAGAATGCAGAAGTTGGAATGAAGCTTGATGATCAATGAAGATTAGTTTTAGTCAATTGCAGTGTGTCTAGATGGTGTAAAGATAATGATCTTGAGCATAACTCGATTTGGCTGATTTAAACAATCTCATTCACTGTTTAAACCAGGTCGGTTCAGCAAAGAAAAACGCTGATTGTTTTTCGAAGATATTTTGTGAGATTTGGAAAAGATTTCTTAAGATAATTTTATCTTGAACGAAATTTTCTGATAAATAATTCTCTTTCAGTTGGAAAATATTATTTTGAAAGATTAAATATTTGGAAGATTATTTTATTCAAGATTTGGAAAATATATCTTTTGAAAAATTGTTTATATCTTATTGTAACACCCGCAAATGTACCCTATTTTTATAGTAAAAATATTATACGGATACTTTTCAGCGAAATTTAGTTTTAGTCGTAAATTAAATTTCCCGTGTCGAATTTAGAATTTTCGATTTCGTATTTGGATTTTACGCGAGATTTCAAGTGGATCACGTCTTAAGACGTCTTTGACTTTTCTTGACTTTTTCCACTTACTCTACATATACTACCTCATAACCTAATACTTCCTCACAACTCAACTCTTTCTTTCTCACTAAGAAAACCCCGTAAAAACCTAGCTTCCATAATCTTTCCAACTTTAGAATCGTCATAACTCTTTCATTTCTCGCTCAAATTCACGTAAGTTCGTCTTATTCTTTTCCTCTCATCTTCCTCTATCCGTATTGGTAGTAAAATTACCGTCTTTCTCGCTTTTCAAACTTTCCGTCTTTCTCAAGGTGAATTATATTCATCTTTTATTAACTATTTGTAGGTGGTGACCTCCAAGATCCCGACAAAGACTACTTCTTGATTGAAGAGGACATTGACGCGGAGTAAAGACGCGAAAAGGTAACGGTGAAGGGTTACTCGATATCATTTACGTGTTTTCTATGTTAAGAATCGTATTTAGAATATGATTGATAAGCTTAGAAATGGTGTTGATGATGATACTTGTTGAGAATTGAGAATTGATATGAGTATGAATGATTTATGATAATAATCGATAATTGTTAAATGTTGATCCTTAGTGAAATGGTGATTTTCGTGTGATGTTGACCCCAACCGGCCGACCGGCAGCCGGTCAGCCTACCGGCTGGGGCAGTGGCTGTATAATTTTTGTATGTTACGTAATTTTGATGCATAAAAATGATCTCATCCGGTCGACCGGCAGCCGGTCAGCCGACTGGCTGAGACACCTATACTTTTCCTTGGTTTTTCTCATGTACCCTTGGTCCCAGCCGGGTAGCCGGCAGCCGGTCCCCTTGACCGGCTGGGACACACTGATATTTCATGTAGGTTTTTCATATGACTAATGGTACCAGCCGGGTAGCCGGCAGCCGGTCCACCTGACCGGCTGGCCCCTGCTGGAAGGTGTTTGAATTTCTCTTTTACGTTTTCGTTTATAATATTTCCGATGGTTCATTTATCGTATAAATTTACGTAATGACTTTAAATATTAATGTTTTGAATATATGATATTTCATTCGCTTGTATTACATGTTTTGCGACAGTTTTTAGTGTGTCCCACTTTGAGTCGGTTTTTACAAATGTTACGGTTTGATCACTATTTTGTTATGTGCTTTGTACTCTCATTCCCTTGGCTACATCCACGTTCGTAAGGCTAGAATGTCGGAACGGGGATGTATCCTACTTCTTAATTGCATGTGTTAGTGGGCATACGAAGAGGTTGTTGGAAGGCGAACGCTTTGCGTTGATCGACCCGGCCGTCAAATGTTGTGTACTTGCGAGGTGGTGTTATTTGCATGTAGCGTACCGCTTGTTATGAGGCTTGAGCTCTTTTCCGCCTCTTTCGTGAATTATATCGACCAAATTTGGGGTACTCGGCGTCTTTGATTGACCGAGTCTTGGATGCGAAATGTTTATCGCATGTCGAACCAGAAAATGTGATTTCGGGATTCTGGCCAGATTTAGACTAGGACCGTATTATTATCGTCGTTCTACCAGGAGGAAATTAGTCTACATATACGAAATGAATTGAATCGTGTATACGTTCAGGGAAATGTTTATCCCGTGGATGCCTTTTAATCATACTTGCCATGTACACTGTGCTAGTGCGTTTCATTTACCGTGAGAGATGTCGTCAATGTATTGGTACGTTTGAATGGATGATTATATGATTGATTACTTATGATCTTCGCATGACTTGGCATGATTTGGTTGTCAAGTCTTAATCTTATCAAACTTATACCGCTAACGGTGAGATGCAAGCCCTAGTGAGCGTATTTGGTTGCCTAAGAGTGTCTTCCCCGAGTCTTTGTGTAATATGATGGATTCGGATTTGTATTCCATATGCTCTTATCATTAAATATTGAATTGCCTATTTATCCTTATCGTATTTCACATGTATATCTATATATGCATGCTTCTACTTTTGTATTTCCTTCTATGTACGTTTAATGTGATATGGCTGGGAGAACCCGGAGTTACTCCCCACTGACTGTGGCGTTCATGTTTTTCATGGATGAACAGGTTGCTTGATTGGATGGCATTTTGCTTGGTATTTTGGGTTCGGGTGTGAGCTAGCGGGCGTTGTCCCTTGAAGATTTACCTCTAGACGTTATTTTAGCTAGTTGCTAATCACTTTGACATTTTTAACCTTTTGAGAGACTACGTCTCTTGTTGTAGAATATTTCGTACTTTGGTTTGTAATATTTGACACTCCTCGTATACTTCTTCTTGCATGTATAAAAGTTTTAGAAACATTGTATTTTTCCGCTATTTAATTCACATGCTTGTTATGTTTTATTTCCGCATTCGCGAGGGTTGTCACACTTATAATATGCTTTCCTTATCTTGTCAAACTCTCCTAATATTATTTCTACATATTTGAGAGTCCGTATCGAAATTACTTACCTCACCAATTTGTGCTTAAACGTTAATTTGCAAAAATAATTGAGCTTTGATTTTATTTTCCGAAAAACTCTTTTTGCAAAACTTTTGTGAGTTCTGTCTATCTTTTTGAGTTGCTTTTGATCATCCATCTTCTAAGGATATTGTTCTCCATTGTTCAAAGTTGGGAACCATATAAGGCGGCAAAAGATTTGTAATTTTCAGATTTGTGAGTGAGAGATTTATTGGGGTACGGGGTTGTACTTGAGTCCCACGATCGGGTTGATCGTGGGGGTCTTCTTAGTAATCGGGTTGATTTATAAGGAAGATATTAATAAGAGAGATAGTGGACGTAGACCTTTAGAGAGTAGGTCTAACCACTTAAAAATCGTTGCTTTCTTATTGTTGTTTGATCGTTATTTTGTTTTCTTGTATTTCGATTCATTCACGAATCTGTTCGAATCAGTACTGCACAATCTTCATTGTTTATACAGTCCGATGAACTGTTTAATTTACCTGAGTGCTGATTCGTAACAGATAAATTCCGAGTTGTGTGTTTAAAGTTTTAAAAGGTACTTAATTCACATCCTCCCCCTCTTAAGTATTGTCTCCATAAACTCAACAATGTACTAGACTATTATCCTATCGGATAAACATAATAAGAGTTTCAGTGGCTAACACCCACTGGTGGATGGGGGGTAGCAATGGTGGTGGCCCCTGGTGGATAAGAATTTTAAAGTTTTTGGTTAAAATTTTCAAGTATACCTTATATAATTAGTTGTTCCCTCCACCTCAAATAACACGGATGTAAATGTTTTATCATCATACGATTCCTTGGTATCATAGCAGCTACAATTCGACAACATCGATCTAGGTGTTAAGGTAATGATGACAAAAGTATAACCAAAATTCCTCCCAGATTCGAGCACCCATACCATATCTTGAATAGACATTGGAAAAAAACGCTGAGAATCTGTAGATACCCGTATCCGTCGATACATGCATTTATAGAAATTCTGCCAAACACCCGATGATGATAGGAAAACATATATTTCATATTTGACCTTGTCATTTTTTGTGTTCGTTTTACAATTTAAAATGGACGTCGTCGATGATTTGTATTCTAAATGATTTCCGTCTCAAAAAGATTCGTTTTTAATTCATTTTACAAGCCGAGTCTTCACTTATTTTATTAAAAATAAAATAAACATTTATTTAAACCTGACTTGAAAAGTCGATTTTGAATTATTTGATTTTACCGTTTCATCATTGATTAAAAACGATGTTTATAAAAGCTAGTTTGAGATGGTCTTTTAAGCTCGTTTTGAAGTCGATTTGGGCCCAATCTTCGATGCAATCTCGACCCAAACTCACCCCCTATTGTTCCACTTATCAAACTCCATTACCAACCTTTCCCAAGCCTTATTTTCGTGCCCCAAAACAGCCCCAAGACGAGCCCAACAACCAGCCCATACCCCTGCTTTCGCGCAGCCCAAACCTGCCACAAAGCAAGCTCAAATCGATCCAAATCACCTACCCATTAACCCTAACTCGACTAAAACTTACCCATCAAGCAAGACTCCCCAAAAACCCTACATCTGACTGAAATTCACAGCATAAGAGTCCACCTCGAAATTGCTCTTCCTCCATTGAAACCCTACTTAAACTCCTCAAAACGCCCTACATAAACATAAATCCACCTCCATTTAACACATACAACATTCACCTACAGCTTATAAAGTAGAAACACACGATAAAAATAGAGAACAAACCATAAACACTACCCTAAAGAACCGCACAAAAACATAGTGCAACTGCTCTGTTTTAACATTCTAGTCGTGACTTTAAAAGGGATTTTATACCAAATCCGACCACTTATATATACAGATAATACCATTATTTATAACTACTCTTGGTATAGTTTTCAAAACATCTTTTGGATCAACGATCCATCGATCGAGTAATGAATATTTTACGGGCGTTTGATCATGCTTGTCGCAAGCCCGATACAAAGATAAATTACCCAGACTAGACTAATAACAAATTAATGTAATTAGAGAAGTAGGGGTCGATCCTCAGGGAGATGGTGTTTCCTATAGAATGTGAGATGTCTCGCAATTGGGTTTTATCTAACGAATATCTAGGTTTTGGGATTTTGATATCTAAACTAATATAAAGAATAAATGAAAACAAAATAAAAACAAATGGAAACAATAAAGCAAGTGATGAAAAGCATCTAGGGAAGTAGGTTCACACATGTAGATTGATATATTGATGAAATTGGATTTAGGACATGCAAATAATTCATTGTGAGTTCGTAAGAATGATGTATTCATTACAATCATAGATCAGATGGTCTAGCAGGCTTTTGGGCGATTTACTAGGTCTTAATCCACCATGTCATGCTTTGTCTATTCAATTCGCGTATCTCTACCTTGGAAAAGAATTCCATTTTAGTCGATGATTTCCGGCCAGAAGTCGTTAACTATCGTTACAATCCGAACATGCATAGACACAACGTTTTAAAGGCAGAATTTCTTTTATCCAATTAACATCTTTTAATCAATCTAACATGGCTACCCTACACCCTAGAAAGGTGACTACTCACTCATGACAATGTCTAAATCTAAGATGATATTAACAATGAAAACTAGGATAGACATGTTTTAAGACTTTCTATGTGGCGATAATAACGACGCTAATTGACAATCTTGGGAAATGAAATGACGATTATAACAACACTAAAATGAATCTAAGATAACATAGATAGAAAATAACAATCAAATAGAAAGCGATAAAGGACATTAAACAAAGGATAAAGTGGGAATACCTAGGTGACGATCATGAACGAAAGCGATAACAATAATAGAAATCCCTTGCATAGAATAATCGTTCCTTGAATTACAACACTTGTACCCAACAAAGTAGACTACAAAGATGAAATTCTTATTGATCTAAACTAAAGTTTTGATATGGAAAGGACAAAAATAAACTAAGACCTAAAGACTAAAGAAGAAGAAAATGAGAGAAGGGAGGCTAATTCCCCCTCCTCCTAATCTAAGGATAAATGTAAGAAGAGAAGAGAAGAGGATTGAAAGATGGATTATTTGAGAAGAGGGGCTGGAGCATCTATATATAACATTAGGGTTTCGTGGAGAAGGGGTCGAGCATTAAACATACAAGACAAAAATAGGAAGTTGAAGCATCATGCTCGAAGCAGCACACTTACCCGATCGGGTACACCACTTACCCGATCGGGTAAGTTGTATTCCAGGTCCTTTGACTGTCGTTTCATCTTCCTTTGCTTTGACTTGACTTCCATCATCCCCCTTGACCTCTTGAGTCGGGTTTGTTGATAGGGTTTGATGTAAAGCGATGATTGCTTCCGCCTAATTGATTGATTCTTCAAATCGTCGGGTTCTAGGCAAATGCTCGGGAATATAGAAAACAGGCGTAGAAACGTCACTTTCCCTACAAAACAGGTTAGAACATAGGAATTTGCCTAGAAGACGATATTAGCTCATAAAGTGGCTTAACAAAGAACAAATGACATACAAAACCGAGCTAAATTGGGGGTTAAAACCATATAAATAATCACTTATCAAACTCCCCCAAGCTAAACCTTTGCTTGTCCTCAAGCAAACATAACAAACAATACCAGGACAAGGGTTGCAAGCATTGGCTACTACACCATCAAGAAACATATCTCAACATAAAGCTTTGGAAACATAATGAATCATAACCCAAAAACAACGTGGGCAAGAATGATACATAAACATGGCTGAGATTTACATAACGGCGTTGTGGGAAAATATCCGTATACTTCCCTTTAAATCACTCAGGATTATAATGAAATTATGATTAAATGATTAATAGTCATAAACGAAAAAGCATAAAAACGAGAGATTAGAAATAACCTTTAGTCCTTGCTTAAAGGCCTAAGAACAATATCAAAATGATGATATCTCCTAATTGTAGCACCCAAGATAGAATGAGAAATGCCTTTAATTTGCTAGAATAATTTTTGTCAAAAGTTACTGTTAACTCTTTGATCTTGTGATGTGAAGAGATGGAGGCACTTGTGAGAAATGAATTAGGGTTAGAATTTTTCTCTCCTTCCCTCTTGTCTCACGGCACACAATAGGGTTTTATGAGGAGATTTTTCTACTCAAAATAACTACCCATTGACCGAAAATTCCAGAATGAATCTGGACTTTTTTCCGGTTGAATTCGCTTTAATATATAATGTGTATTATTATTATAAATGTCATTTGTGTTGTCATGTATTAATATGTCCATACAACATTTTGTAGTCGATACATTAATACCGGTCTGATAACATCTAATATGACAATCGTATAATATATACGTTAATTATAATTATCCGTATAATTATAATTTGCTAATTCAATATAACATTTTATATTCACTTACGAATTAACATTTTAATTCGCATAAGCTTACATTATATATATGCTAATTAAATACAACAGTTTATATTTAATTACGAATTACTTTTAATTCGTCTCAGCTTATATTATTTAATCGTTATTAAATAATCATCTCATCATCACATTGACTAACCTTTTAGTTAAATACACTGACTAACCTTTTAGTCATATAATAGGGCATCAATATGATTATTTTCTCAAATAATCACATCTCTCAAACACATCCTTTAGGTGTGACTTTAAGGGACCAGTTGATCACCGCCATTTGTATGACAATAACGTCAAACTTATCTAGCAAGCCAACCGTTATTGATAAACGTTAATCAACAGATTATTATACAAAGTATACCCTGTGATCCTACAAAGATTTATTTATGTTATTGACGA
>JAIUZE010008014.1:0-30631 GCA_022085475.1 Heliosperma pusillum | reverse complement strand
TCCTGATAGGAAGATGATAGCTTCTACCCCAGCTACATCTGGGAGACCGAAGGGTCGAATTGTCGTCATGAGCCGCGCTGAGGCCGATGCTCAACCAGACCTGGTGACTGGTATGTTTCAATTTATGAAATCCGTGTTTAATTTTATTAGATACGGGAGCTTCTTTGTTTCTTCCTCAGCCTCGTTTTCCTTTTTCGCCTTCGCCTCTTTCATCTTATCTTAATCTGTAATAATGCTTCCTAATGTTCCTTGTATCATGTTCTTTTATCCCTACTCTCGGGAGAGGTAGTTCTTTTAGTTATCGTAAGGGTTAGTAGAGGTGTTTTGAAGGAGTTTCGAATATGATACCTAACCGTCCTATGGAGCTAGTTTCGTGTTTAAATGATTATGGAAAATGGAGAATAAGTTTAGGAAGAAACTATCCTAGTGGTTGTAAAATATAAAAGCTTGAAGTTGCAATATCTTTTGAGGATCGAAATAAGCTTAATAATGGTTGTAGTTGTGGTTAGAAAGTTGAGTGATTTTTAATGTTATTTGAGAATTTGTTGTCGTTAAATGTTGGACCCTAACGGGAATAAATACTTTGTGGAATTAGGATTTGATGACACAACTTGAGGAATATCGACATAAGCGAAACCGATGTATTAAGAGTTTGGAAGGGATAAATAAATTAATTACGGTCACATTGCCCTATGTTTGGCAAACGTGAAGTGAATCGAGTTTGGTGTGACTAATCTCTTTGAGGTTTCGAGATTCAACTTTGGAGGATGAGAGGATTCATTGTAAATAAGTTGAGGTAATGAGTTTTTGGAATAAATTGGATTAAAGGATTTCATAGTAAGTCCTTTACCTTGTGGTTGTTAGCGGTTTTGTTTCCTTAATTATAAATATTTTTTTGATGGTGATTTCCAATAATAGTTTCGATGGACCTTAGAAGATTTTTATTGAATTGGAATAATTGGGAGTTGCTACTCGGTGTGGCATGCTTATGAAATATCTTGGTAGGAATCCGATGATTGAAATGTTGAGGATATCTTGCACTCCCTTGAGGACTAGTTTACTTGTACAGTTAGTATTGTCGAGTTACTATCGACATTAGAATTTTCATAGAGGGAATATAGTATTGGGGTTCATCCTTCGTTCTTCTTTATTCTTTCCTTCTTTCTTTCTTCTTTCTATTCGATTTATTCTTTCGAATATTCAGTTCCTTCTATCGAGTATCATTTCTCTTAGATATATTACTATAAGCTTTAGTTAGAAATTTTAGGAATAGATAATAGAGTTATTATCCTTACTATGAAGTTTTTGAATTAAAAGCTTTTAGAATTGTTTTATGATTTCAAGTAGTTTTACCGTCAAGGAGTGTTGAGACTCGTTATTGGAGACGTTCGATAACTAGTATTTCTCATTTATTGATGCGAAAATGTATCTTTTAAAGTCTTTGATTTGGAGACGTTGGGGTTTTTTTTTCGTAAAAACAGCTGACGAGAACCTTCCGTCCCATTGATAAGACCCTATATTTTTAATTACAAGTATATTTTTAACAGTTTTGAAATAGACCTACATATATGTTACCTTCCTTCTTCTAAGTTTCGAGGACGAAACTTTTTAAAAGGAGGGGTGATTGTAACAACCCGAAAAGTACCCAATTTGCTTAAGCAATAGCTTATGGATACTTTTCAGTAGAAACTTAAGTTTTTAATATAGGAATTTTTGTTCCGAGTCGTATTTTGAAATTCCGCGTTCGTATTTGGAATTTTTGAGAGATTTCATGAAAAGACCGTTTTTGGTCATCTTTGCCTTTTCTTGACTTTTTAAGTCGTCTTTGACTTTTCCTTGACTTTTTAAAGTCGTCATTGACTTTTTCTTGACTTTTAAGTCGTCCTAAACTTTTCTTGACTTTTAAGTCATCTTCGACTTTTCTCGACTTTTCAGTCAACTTTGACTTCCGTTGATTTTTCCCGACTCGCCTCATAAGTTTGAAGACCGAAATTTTATTTAAAAAAATAATATTTTTGATTTATTTTTATTTAGATTTTTTAAGATTTATCATAATTTAATATAATTATTTTGAATTTATTCGGAATTTAAAGAATAACGTTTACGGTTTTAACCGAACGTCATTTAACTATTCCCGACTCATCGTAAATCTCGTAACAAATTCAAAACTCGACTTTGGCATGAGTCACACGCGCGTGTCATCATTTTCCACTCACCATTAGATATTTTATTTATTTTGATTAAACTAATCAAAATATATAGATATTTATTTACTTTATCGATCCGTCAACGAAGATTACGCAAATCGTTTACAAAACTGATCCGTCTAGCACAAGACCACACGGCTCATCCACCCTCTAATAGGGCTTGATATTTTCATTATTTTTCATTATAATATAACTGTAACACCCGGAAATGTACCCTATTTTTCTAGTAGAAATATTTTACGGATACTTTTCAGTAATTTTAAGTTTTAAATTATCTTTTTAAGTTCCGAGTCGAATTTTGAATTTCCGAGTTCGTATTTGGAATTTCTGCGAGATTTCATGAAAAAGTCGTCTTCAGTCTAGTTTGACTTTTCTGGACCTTGGAAATCGTGTTTGACTTTTTCTCTACACAACTCACAACACACTCCCTCCTTAACCTAAAATCTCATTAAACACAAAATCAAACCTAGTTTTCTTCTTCCTTAAGAAATCAATTTCCCTCTTTGATTTCCATCTTAGATGTGGCGTAGTTTCTTCGTTACTCGATAGAATTTACGTAAGTTCATCTTATTCTTCCTCCCGTACCTTCCTCTATCCGTATTGATAATAAAATTATCGTCTTTCTCGCTTTTTAAGCATTCCGTCTTTCTCAAGATGAACTTTATTCATCTTTTTGCGATCTAATTGTAGGTGGCGACCTCCAAGATCCCGACAAAGACTATTTCCTTATAGAAGAGGAGCTTGACGATCATTAGAGACGCATAAAGGTAACGGTGAAGGGATTACTCGGTATCACTTACGTGTTTTACATGTTTATATGCTAGAAATCGTATTACACTACTACAAAAACAGGAAATGACAACGGTTAAAAACCGTTGTAATATTAAAAAGCGGACGTTGTTAAAGCCTCCGTTGTTAAAGGTTTTAACAACGGTTCCAATTTAATGAAAATACCGTTGTTAATAGTTTTAACAACGGTAAGAAGTCGTTGTTATTACTAGATAACTGTTGTTAAAACGTGTGAATAATTATGGTGGGAAAGATACGAGCACGGTTCTATTAAATTAAACCGTTGTTAAAGGTATGATTAGTTTTGGTGGGAAATATTATAACAACGCTATTTTTTTTAAACCCGTTGTGAATATAGTTAATTACAACGGAGTATAATAAATAAGCCGTTGTGGAAAGTTTTAATAACACCCGGTATTCTAGAATAAACCGTTGTTAAAGGTATGATAAGTTTTGGTGGGAAATATGTTACAACGCTTTTAATGAATTTTAAAAAACCGTTGTTATTATTTTTATTATTGTTTTTGAAAAAATTGTAATTTGTTCCCCTGCCACCACTGAAAATACTGCATAAATCAGCAGCAGTAGCAGCAGCACGCATCATAAACCAATTTCAGAAGCAGCAAAATGATATATCTATATATATATCAGAGCAATTCATGTACAGGGCAATTCATGTACATGGCAATTCATGTACAGCAGCAGCAAAATGATATATACAACCAAAATGATCTCTTTTAGAGCAATTCATACTTACAACTTGCTCTAATTAATGACTTCTACAAATTAAAGTTCCCTATCTGCTTCCAACATAATCTAAGTTCCCTTAACTCTTTGTTTGTTCAAGGACGTATTTGCCCAACAAGTCCCTTACCTCGTCTATATTGTGCTTAGTGTACTCAGGGACATGTGGCGTCTTGATTGAATACTGCGGATAAAACAAATAAAAGACATCGATCAGTAGGGTAACAACAGTATAGGCATATCATACATAATTAGCAACATCGATCATATATATATAGCAGAAAAGATATCAGCTCTAATGAAAAAAAGTAAATAATAGCTACATTAAACTACTAACTCTTTCTGGAATGCTGATATATCTTCGCCTAATAATCTCCAACATGAAACGACAAACGTAGTATCCACATTGGATGCTATCCGGCTGTTTAGGGACCTATTATTACATAATAAACGAAGAGACGAGAAGGCAATTACCAATTAGTTTAATGCGTAATTAAAAAAGACAGATGTATATGCGTAATTAGTTTAATGCACTTAATTATTAAGGTATATATTGTATTTGCGCGTACGTACCCCTGTTATCGTAATAAAAGTAGGGCCATCATCAGAATATTCTGTCGGTTGATCGCCGGTTGTTGCTCTTTTCTTCTCAAAGGCCCTTTAAAAAAGGAAAGAGGCCGAAAGTCACATAAACTTACTTAATAATAATAAATGAAACTTAATATTATGTGCCAAATCATCATCAGTATTATAAACTTACTTAATAATCAACTTCTTAAAGGTCTCGGATGGTTGTCCATGCAAAGAGTCCAACCAAAATACTTTCTTCGTGGTCTGATTGATCGCTGCTAGCACCCAATGTCTCCTAGAGATCGAGAGACACATCATTATTAACAAGCACAACATGCATCATAACCAAACATATAAAACTGCAATTGTATTTGGAATCGTAATATTAATTATATATTACCCGGCTTCATTATAAGGGGCAAAAATGAGCTTATTGTTTTTCGCCAACTCCCCAGCAATATAATTTACACGTTCTTCATACGAAAACATCTCGATATGCATAGATAAAACATTTGGGCACATGAATCCGTATTGAGGAAGTGGATTAATAGTGGTCTCGGCGGGGATCACAACCGAGTTCAAGTACCTACATGCCGGTTTTAATTCCGATATTATAAACACTATATCTTACTTAGTCAGAATATTAGAATACTGCATGATTTAATTTATTAAGAAACTTACTTCATCCAAACATATAGGTGTTGGACATCAATCTCGTCAAGGCCAGCCCAAACGGCTAGCGTTTCCCAATCCAGCATTGCTTGGCGTTCTACCCCTACAATATCATTCTCGAGCGGAATAACTATTAATTGCTCGCTTGCTATGCGTCTCTCAGCCTCCTTATAAAGCTCCAGCATCGCCACCGTTCGTACTTTTTCCATGTAAACGTTCCCATGATATTTAGTACCGGATAGACTCCTGACCTCTTTCAGCTTGGGGAAATGATGCGGTGTGCTACCTTTCACAACCTACATGTGGCTAACTAAATTAAGTTGCTCTTTCAATGATGAGGCGAGAGTAGAACTTAAAATATAAAGAGAGTTGATTAAATACCTCATCAAGTTGTTGTTTTGACGAGGTAGTAGAAAGATTATTGTCTATCGAGTTAGACTTATCCATGTTTTTTGTTACCTACAAAACAAAAATAAAACATATAAATTACACTATTTATGAAGGTGATGAACAAAGACAAAAGGCGGGTTAAATTAGATGTATTTTTCTAACCCCGTCTACATTCTGTTGAATTTTACAATCACGAGCCAAGAAAATGTGGCTTTGAGGCCATTGGACAAAACCTTTAACCGCATCTGCCAGGATTACTATGTCGTCGCGGACTGTGACGGGCAGTTTACAGGTTTCATAGCCCTTCACGACTCCCACTATCCCCACTTTTGCATGCTTCGGCAAGAGTGGTACGCCATGAACCAAGATGGTTTCCGCTGAGTCCTTGGGCTTTGGGCATACGAAAGCCCGAGCAACAATCACATTCTCTTTTAATGAAGGGTCGGCGAGACGAACAAGCCTCCGCTGTTGTGTGGCCTGAAGAATACACATTATTTACTAAATACCAAAATATAATAGATATCATAAATGATCTATATTGAGTATATAATGTAAAGTTAGTTACAAGTATTTATTGTTGGCGGGTAGCTAGGCTATTATACTTGAACATGTCCAGACCAGATTTAGCACTGACAGCATATACTAACTGGTGGAAAGAACAAATGCAGAGGTTCAAAATGGTTAAGTCGTATTTACCTTATCGGCTTGAGGTATCAAAACCTCAGCAGCATTAGGTACCTCACCCGGCTCCTCAAGATGCGTCCCCTTTTCCGACTCATTTACCTAATAAAACAAACCAATCAAAGGCATGGCTGCTAGAAAGAACAAATGCAGGAAAAAAAGAAGAAGTCATATTTCCCTTACCGGCTTGAGGTATTAAAACCTCGGCAGCAGTAGGTACCTCAACCATCTTCTCAGCCGTCTCCTCATGTATTGGCAAGGTAGTAGTGTCTGCCTCTTGGCAAATCTGTTGCACTACCTCGCCCTTTTTAATGACATCCTCCATCATCTTCAATTCTTCTTCGGAAGGCTTGCCTCCAGAATTCATCTTCAGTATCACGGAGGCCAATAACTGAACCTGCAAGCCCAAAATGTAGAATCAGCAATTTGTTAAAACAATAACATGTGAATTTTAAATGACAATAACAAATGGTATACGTACCATGTCAGCCTTCCCCTTATTTTTCTTCTTCTTGTTCGAGCTAGTTGTCCCATAATATTTCGTGACTCCGACATGTAATGGGACGCCCCTCAATCGACCTGGATGCTCGGGACGGGCGATCGCTCTAGCAAGAACGTCGTCACGACCACTCGGAGTGAATTTCCCTTCCGCAACCTCCTTCAGAACATTCTCCTATAATATATTAAATAAACTTAATTTAATTTTTGTTACTAAAATAAATAGATAGTTAGACATACAAGAATTGAACAATAAAGTTATTAAAAAACCGTCTTAATAAAAATAATACTTACTATGTTGGCCAAGACTTCCTGATCATATTCGTTACATGTTCGGGATCCTTTAGGCGTGTGCCCTTCTTTATAAGTTACATGCCGATTCAAGTCGGTCACACCTTTTGACACCTACACGTTAACTCAAAAATAATATATGTATACATGTATATCAAGTCCAAGTATGATTAAAAAAATCTAATATATAGATGCTACTTACGAGATTTTCTTCTATCAATCTGTAACCGCCTCGAGAACCATAATATACCCCCCGCTTCTGTGAGATGTTAGCACGATTTCTGGCGCTAACGCTCTTCAAATCATATAAAATCGCAAGTAGATGAGACAATTAGAAAATTATAGATACAAGTAGAGTTTTAGAAAAATGTAACCTGAAACTTTTAGAAAAATGTAACCTGAAACTTTTAGAAAAATGTAACCTTAAGTAGAGTTTTACAAAAATGTAAACATATGACATGGATACTTAACCTGAAACTTTTCAGTAGCTCGTTTCGCCTTATAATTATCCCATTGTTGCTGAGTGATGTGGGGGTACTTTGTCGGTGGGCTCTTATGCATCTGCCCCGTCTCCTTGTCCACATACAAGTGTAATTTGGCAAGGTCACACCTCCACTGCCTTAAGACTGCCGCTGCCTTACGTAATAGATACTTATCATGGCAGTCTGGAATATCGAAAGCTTCCTGCATCATCATCATATATACTAATAAGCGGCTGTCTAATATCATACCTTTACACGAACCTTTATACGGCTTCCTGCCTTATGTAATAGTAACTTATGCAAAATAAAATGGTGTTTAGCTAAAGATATTATCATACCTTTATACGTTTCAAGAGTAAGTTCTGCAATGAAGGATTTATATTCCTGAAATCATCTAAATCTATAGGCACAAACTGTTTGGTTGTAACTCCAATCCAAGTGGCTAAATGGCTAGCATTTGGACCAGTAGGAACACCTTTCACACTCCATTTTATTTCCATCGGCGTTTTTGCCGCTATAGCTGCAAGGGCTGCAGAGCACTTCGAAGCACCCCTCTCACCAGGCTTATCCCCCTTATCATTGTTGTCTACTCTTTTCCGTTTTTCACCCATGATAATCCTAAGACACTAAGACCTCCAAAATAAATGAAATAGTAACGGAACAGAGTCATGCATACAGCGATTCTAAAACCCTAAGACCTTGAAATGAATGAAATAGTAACTGAACAAATAAAGAGTCATGCAGAGATTCTAAAACTCTAAAAACTTAGAAAGGAATGAAACTACATGATAAAGAGAACGATAAATAGAAAATGAAAACAAAAAGATGAACTTCAAACTTAAAACCCTAAAGACGAAACACAAAAATTACCTGATAAAGAAAATGAGAACAGGGTGATGATAAAGAGAACAGGATGATGATCACGAGTACGAGGAGGATGATGATGATACTAAACAAAAAGATTTGTGTTGTAAACGAGGATGATTGTAAACGAGGAGGATGATGATGATAATGTACGTGTGTAAAATTTACTCTATAGGATTGTAAATTATTTTTTATTAAGAGAAACTAAAGGGTTTATTAAGAGAAACTATTGACAACGGTTATCCTACAAACCACCGTTGTTATAGAGTAATAACAACGGTTAAATAACACCCGTTGTAGAAAGTAATAACACTAAGACAACGGTTTATTTATTATAAACCGTTGTTGAAAGTAATAACAACGGTGAATTTCTAAAACACCGTTTTTATAGATTATGTATATTTTTTTTAATTTTTCAGATACGCGCGCGCGGTATTAAAATTTGAGGCACGAAATAAACTCATTAACTTTGCTCTAAATTAATTTATTTAACTTTGCTCTAAATTTAATTTAATTTATTTTACTTTGCTCTAAATTTTATATTATAGGCGTAAGTTACGTTTAATTATTAGCTCGGATCGGGTTTGGCCTGGGAATCAATTCCAATCGGGTTAGATTCGGCGGGTTTGTAATTAATAACTTTATCGATCGGGTTAGTTATTAATTATTTTTAGTTTTTGGTTCAATTACCTCGAATCGGGTCATTTTCTTTTTAATTAAGGAACTGGTTATTATAATTATCATGCATCACTAGTTAACCTGAAACTAATCGATCGGGTGGCCAGGCCAGCAGTTACGGATCGGGCAATCCACTTTCTAGATCAGAGCAAGCGTACGTAATAGCTACGCACTTCAATTCGGGTCGATCACTTTTGGGCAGGGTCGGGGGCACGTGTCATTATTAATTACCTCGTATATATATATGTACTACTTATTGATGATGATATATATATATATATATAATAATTAAATGATGATGACTTCCGGATCTCTAATTAACGACGCTCGTACTACAATTTGCAATAATAACAGATTCATCAATGCACATACATGCAATTCAAGTAAGTATTATATATACACGTACGTCAATGCAATGTTTCCCAAATTAAATAATAATGATATATATATATATATATATATATGGCCTGGGGTCGATCGACTTCGTTCATCCAATTCAAGTACGCTAATGAACGGGCCGTTTTTGCATCACAAACCTGAAACTGTCCGACCCAAAATTAATTAGCTCGCTAGTATCGGGTTATTTTATTTAATTCGATAGAAATCATTATTTATTATCCGCGTGATGATTATTAAGTATCATTTTCGGGTCGGATCACTTTTAATTATTAAGTATCATTATTAGTATACGTGTGTTACTTCAAAATAACCCTAAACCCTAAACCCTAAACCCTAAACCCTAAACCCTAAACCCTAAACCCTAAACCCTAAACCCTTTTTTATATACTTCTAATAATACATCAAAATATTGAACATCAATTCAAACACTTTAAACAACATTCTTTCTCATTGATTTCATTAGGAATAACCTAGATTTTATAATAAAGTACATTACATTCATCCGACATCAAATAAATAAAGATGTTAAATAATCCGGAACAATTCCGGTTAAGTGTAAAAAGCTTTTCTCACACTGCCACCAACAATCCGGAACAATATTGATGATACTGATGACTTCCGGATCATTAACCTCGTATTTTGCAATAACAGATTCAATGCCTGCAAGTACACGTCTTGCATGTGGAGATAAGGTAGGACGGGTACAGCTCAACATATCTCTTGCGGCATCCAACCTCCGAGTATAAGGCCGACGTGGGTAGACAGAGGACGATGATGATGACGACGCTTGGTTGACAAGTCGGACTGCTTCACGCCTCTTAATCCAATAATCCCTTCGATGTTCAATGGATCCTTTAATCAATGGGTGATGATCAGCGGGAACTACGGCAAGAGCCTCCTCCTCATCTGCAATCAATTTTGTAAGGGTCGTCTCATCGTTGGGAAGGTTAACTGCTGCCATTGATGATATTAATTTTAGGGTAGTTATGTAATATTTAAAGGAGGGGTTTTGAGGCTGTATTTATAGAGGGGTTATGCTGCCATTGATGATGTTCAATGGATGCTTTAATCAATGCTGGTTCTGCTGTTGTTTATTCACGGGTTTGGACTGCAATATCTTTTAATTAAAAATAATAATATTGAGCAATAACAACGGTTATTGGTACAAAAACCCGTTGTTATTACGCAATAACAACGGTTATTGGTACAAAAACCCGTTGTTATTACTAACCACAACGGTTTTCGTTATCACAACCGTTGTGATAGGGTTACTGCACATTGCAGTAAATGCATTGACTGAATATTCACACATTTACTCAATCAATAACGTACTGCATGCATGTGAATGTATAGTCGTTTTGGGAACCAATGCATGCATGTGAATCAATGCCTTCATGTGAACCAATGCATGCATGTGAATAAATAACTCCAATAAATAACTCTCTATAAATACAGCCTCAATACAAGCAGGTTATCAACCACATACAAAATTCCCAACTCTAATCAATAACATATTTGCTAAACCATACAAAATTTCCCAGCCTCAATACTAACATCAACCATACAAAATGTCTGGAACTTTTACTAAACCATATGCTTGCATCATGAAAGAAATGCCTTGTCATATTGAGGGTGGCTACGTTGTGTGTAACAGTTACAAAAAACTCCGTGATACGCTTATTCGAAATGGCTACTTAATAAGGAAGATGTGGCCAAATTATCATCGCGGGCACTTTACAGGGCATCTCGTTTTCGAGTTTGGGATGTCGGATGCTCATCGTGCGTCCGCATTCAAACTGGCAAGAATGTTTGACAAGGCCGGGCATGGGAGACAAGATTTTATTGAGAGCACGGACCACAAGCCTGGGCCATATCTATGGGTGGCTTCCGAACATGAGCGTTACTGTTTCCCAAATGGGGTCGACCTCGTTGAAGTGACCCAGGTAGAGCAGTGGGAAGGGTTGGCTCTGGCCGAGGCTGACCCGATTGATGCATATGCTCTAGCGGTGGCAGCTATCCGGGAGATTTACCCGGACTCAATTTAATTTGTTGTTGTTGTTTGGTTGTAGTTGTTTGGTTGTTTGGTTGTTGTTGTTTTGGCGCCATTTGTGTGTGGCGCCGTTTGAACTTATTATTTAATAATATTAATGTTGATACGTTAATTTGTTTTTTGACTTAAGTTTAGAAGTAATTAAACTTATTCAATATAAAGCTATTCAATCGATAAAGCAAAATTAGAATTGAACGACATTCAGGAAATGACATTCACAAATTTGCTAATAATTGACGTTCAGGAAATAAACGACAGTCAGGAAATGACATTCACAAATTCACAAATTCAAGAAATAGTTGATAAAAATAATAGCTGAGTAATAAGGGAGATGATGACAGAAAAATGATCGCTTTGTGATAGAGTTTTTGTGTTGCAGTACTACAGTCGTATTACTAATGTTGGGTGTTTTCTATCTACAAATATTGACAACGGTTATTATAAACAAACCGTTGTGATAGAGCAATGACTACGGTTATAGTAGTCTACCCGTTGTAATTAGTAAAAACTATGACAACGGTTTATGGTTATTAACCGTTGTTATAATCAATAACAACGGGTAGATTTACAACAACCGTTGTTGTTGCTTACCTTTATTTTTTTTTAATTATAATTATAAGAGACAGCAATATCATAAGTACTATACACTGCAATAATAATCAGCAGAAACCAACAAAGACAGCAATATCATAAGCACTATACACTGCAATATCAGCAGAAACCAAAACATGGAGACTGTATAATGAATGACCAAAAGCTAAATAATTTGGGATTCTTCAACAATGACCAAAGCTAACAAAAACTAAAGACAATACCACCTCAGGATCGGGGACGTTTCTTGCCCGACATAGTTTCTTCGTTAACCCAAATACCTTCACCATGATCATCACGCATATAGATGCTTTCAATGTTATCATGATCAGTGTCAACATTGTCGAAATAAGATACAGTGGAAGAGTGATCCATTCCCTCAAACACGACATCCTGATCATTATCCCCATCATTATCGGGTGCACCCCGTCTACTCCTTATAGATAGTACAACAGACCATTTCTTATCCATAGGATCGGTGACATAGAACACTTGTTTAGCTTGGGATGCCATTATGAAAGGATCATCCTTATTATTGCCAACCTGATCCAAATTGACCAACGTAAATCCCATTTTATCCTTTCGAACACAATTGTTGTTGTTATCAACCCAGTTACATCGAAACAGAGGTATTGTGAAATCAATGTAATCTAATACCAATATTTCTTGAATAACACCATAATAAAGGCATTTTCCCCAAATAGGGTTTTTATCTTTTGAAGTAGCAAAGTGCATTGCCTCAAATTCAGAACTCACACCACTATTTTGCATTGTGCTCAACTCATCTTGCTCGCGGGTGTAAAAAGTATAACCATTAATAGCAAAACCGCTGAAAAAAGTGGCCCTGGCATTTGGACCTAACCCAAGACGTAGTAACCTAGGAGAGATGTCATCACCATACAAATTCTTATACTCCAATACAACATTCCTAAACCACTCTCCAAATGTCTTCTTATGCTCGTTTGCAATCCACATCTCGCTCTTGTTTGGGTGATCGTATTTGAGCTCATCTTTGTGTTGTTCAATATAAGGTTGCACCTCATCTTCGTTGTTTAGCACATACGTATGTGCGAAATGTAACATGTCACGTGACACAATTTTTTCAACCCGGCCCCTAATACCTTTTCCGGTCATCCAGTCACTATGACGATTCTTTGGAACGCCAATTAACTCCTCAGGAGAGAGATGAGCGTAACAATATGCAAGAGCTTCGTCTAATATAGCACGTTCAGCAATACAACCTTCTGGACGATAACGATTAGATGTATAGTCCTTGTAGACTTTCATCAATCTTTCGAAAGGATACTGGTATCTCAAGTACACGGGCCCAAGGTACAAAATCTCCCTAACCAAGTGAGTGGTCAGGTGAATCATGATAGTGAAGAAAGAGGGTGGAAAATACATTTCAAAATGACCAAGAGAGGTGACAACGAGGTCCTGCAATGAATCCGCATCATCGGGATCGATGACTTTATCGCATATGGACTGGAAGAAGAGACAGAATCTGGTAATAGCATATCGTAACTTTTCAGGTAAAATGGAGCGAATAGCCACGGATAGTAATTGTTGCATCAAAGTGTGGCAATCATGTGACTTTAACCCGGTGAGTTTTAGATCTTGCATCGACACAAGGCTTTTGATGTTGGACGAATAACCATGTGGCACTTTAATTCCATTCAAGCATGCACAAAACTCTTTGTTCTCATTCCGTGAAAGGGTATAAGCTGCTGGCGGTAAAAATGTACCATTACCTCTCTTCTGTGGTGCCAACTCTAGCCTAATACCCATCATTTGCGTATCTTCCCTAGCTGCGGCGTTATCCTTTGTTTTACCGGGAACATTCAGGAGGGTATTGATAATATTATCACAGACATTTTTCTCAATGTGCATGAAATCGAGGCAATGCCTGACCTCCAGGTCAGGCCAATATGGACGTTTATCAAAAAATATGGATCTTTTCTTATACCCACGAGTAGACAATTTAGAGCCGTTCTTCTTCCCATATTTTATCTCAATATGCTTTACTTTATGATAAACTTCATGCCCACTCAAAATTCTAGGAGGTTGACGATGTTCTTGACGTCCATTAAATGCTTTCTGCTGCTTGCGATAACAATGGTCAGGATCCAAGCCCCTCCGATTTCCCAAATACACATACTTATGAGAACACTTCAAGTATTCAGACTCGATATCCTCCCCACACAATGGACATGCCTCTTTCCCATGCACGGTATGCCCAGAAAGGTCGCCATAAGCCGGATAGTCGGTTATTGTACACAATAACATCGCTCTCAAATTGAAAGTTTCATTCCTATATGCATCAAATACTTCTATCCCACTATCCCACAAAATTCGCAAATCATCTAAAGAGGTTCCAAATAGACATCTATATTATTTCCAGGTTGTTTAGGGCCGGAAATTAACAACGACAACATCAAGTACTTTCTTTTCATGCACACATATGGAGGTAAGTTTTATATTGCCAACACTACTGGCCAAGTACTATGTTGGGTACTCATGTTTCCATGTGGGTTCATTCCATCAGTGGACAGCGCTAGACGTAAGTTTCTAGGTTCAATGCCGAAATCAGGATACTTAGCGTCGAACGATTTCCATTGCATACCATCTGCCGCGTGTCTTAGCTTCCCATCATTTATTCTTCCAGTTTCATGCCAAGTTAACATTTTTGAATCATTGCTATTCGCAAACATCCTTATGAATCTTGGTATCACTGGAAAATCCCATAACACCTTAGCCGGGATCCCTTCCTTATCCTTATAACGCCACTCAAAACAAACCGGACAATTGGTTAAGTTTTGATATAATTTTCGATACAATACGCAATCATTTGGACATGCATGTATTTTCTCATATTTCATACCCACCCCTCTAATTAGTTTTTAGCCTCATATGTCTTAACGGGAAGAACATTACCATCTGGAAGCATGTTGTTTATCAAGGCTAATAAACTAGTGAAACACGTGTCACTAACCCCATTTGCCCCCTTGATATTATACAACTTCACCACAGCCGACATCTGTGTGTACTTACAACCAGGGTATAGAGGCGCTTCAGACTCACACAACTTCTTATACATGTTGTCAAGGTCATCCAAATTAATGTTTTCATCTTCAAAAGCATTTGATTCATCATCTTTTTCTTCATTATCTGTAGACCCAACATTCAACTTGTCTGCTTCCAACTCACCATACTCGGCAAACTCGGGATCATCAGTTATCCTTTCGTATACCTCAAGATCATCTTCTTCAAAGCTATTCTCTTCCTCTAATGATTCCCCATGAAAAATCCAACGGGTATAGGATCGACTAAAACTATACTTTTCTAAGTGAATTTTAACGTCCGGCATAGCCATATACCTAATATTACCACATCTTTCACAAGGGCATGAAATACTAGAAGAACCAATCAAATTGTTCGCAACTACTTCATAAAATTGAGCTAAACCATCCTTATAGTTTGGGTCACTCATATTCGCAGCATTCATCCAAGTTCGAGTCATTTGTCTACATTCGTAATATATATAGTAAGCCAAGTAATTCAGAAAATCCAACTAATTAAAACTAATTCAATAATAAGTCAACTAATTCAGAAAATGCAATGTATATAGGAGTATAAGGCAACTAATTCACAAATAAACGAAATTCAGGAAATCAATAAAGCAAAATTATTAGAATACCTGATTAATAAGAAATAGCAGACGGAGATGATGACAAAGAGACGATCAGGAAATCAATAAATTATATTTAGTGTTTGTGTTTTTGTGTTGCAGTACAGGATTATTAGTGTTCTGTGTTTTTTTTCATCTTTATTAAACGTATTGACAACGGTTATTATTCATATTCACCGTTGTTATTAGGTTACCTATTTACAACGGTTAACAAAGTTACATCCGTTGTTACAACTAACAACAACGTACAACAAAATCATCTCCGTTGTTATTAATTTAAGCCAAATAATGCGCCAAATTAATAACACATTATAACAACGGGTTTTTCATACCCGTTGTTATTAATTTTTATTATTTCGCGCTAAATTAATAACAACGGACATATAATACACTGTTGTTATTAGTAAATTTATTTACAACAGTTATTTTAGTTCACGCCGTTGTTAAAACTAATAACAACGTTTGAAAAACTAACACCGTTGTTATTAGGTTTAATAAAATTCCGCGGAAAAATATTTATCCATTCCACAACGGTTTTTCTTTATTTTCGTGAGTATGCGTTGTTGATGGGGCGTTGTTATTGCCTGTATTTGTAGTAGTGATACTTTCTTTAATATAATCAAAATCGTTCTTGGTGTTCTTCATCGTTTTTCATCGTTCTTCATAGTTCTTGAGCAAAATCGTCACAAAACCTTCGTTACTTGTTCAAATCCGTCCTAACTTATATTTCTAGAGTCTCCTCTTCGCTCTTCATCTCCACGTACGTTTTATTTCCAATTCCGACAAAATCGTTTTCAACACTTTAATTATGGAAAATCAAGTTTTAATTCTAACAATATTATTCTTGTCATTTCTTATAGGGGAAGATTTTGAAGACGAGTTTGGTGACTCGTATATTTTAGGAGAAGACTAGTAGACAGGTTTCTTATTTTTTTTAGTTCTTATTTTGGTGCTACTTGATTTTGTGCTAGCTAAGGTAACGATTCCGAGTTACTCGACGAATTAATGTTACATACTTTTATTTTTGTTCATGTTATTGTTATTTATGGTTTTTGGTAGTAACATGATAAGTAGTTATGATTATTATGTTGTATGGAATTTTTAACATGTTTGGTGTTCTTGACATATTTTAATGATTTGTTCAAAATCATGATTTTTGTATGAATGATGGTTGAATTGGATGTTTAAAAATGGATGTTGTTAATAAAAATCATGTTAGAAATAATTGGGAATGGTGGTTGGTTTGGCCGTGAGAATGGCCGTGTATGGTGGCCTGAAAACCAGCCCAAACCAGGCCGGTTCAGGCCGGTTCAGGCCGGTCCAGATCCGGTCTGGATTGGTCCATGGTTGGTCCTTGGGGGTTGTGTCGATACTTGATTGTTTTGTTGTTGTTTTGACGGGTTTTAAATATGTTAAGCATGCGGGAAATATTAAGAAACGGTTTTGAAAATATCGACCCAAAACAAGCCCAAACCAGGCCCGTGGGCCCAGTCCAGGCCCGGGTCATGTTCGGCCCAAAACAGACGTGGGTCCCTCCTTGGACTTGTGACGGTTTTTGAGTTATTGTTATTTTACCATGTTTTGTAATATTTAGCAAGTGGGAAATGTTAATAAGTAAATTATTTAATTAAAAGTTTTCATAATATTATTATTTCTCACATGTTAGAAATTATAATACGAGATTGTAGTTTAATATGATATCCTTTAAGTCAAGCGGGTTTTTGTATGATTTTAATAATTCACATGTTAAAAGTTGGAATAAATTAGCATGAGATGAATATGATGATTTTATGTTCAAGTTTAATTGGTAAAGACTCTGTTTCTAGCCGGTTTGACCAAACGGGTTTGGTCAAACTAAGATATAGTCAGCCCCGTTTTGACTGATGACCCGTCGCGGGACTCGGGTCGGGGATTTGTCTTCAAGTAAGGTTGTATTTAATTAATGAATTAGCCTTAGTAGATATGCGGCGATATGATATTTGATTATGATTTATATGCAATTAGTCACATGATAGGAAGTTTTCCCGTGACTGTTTGATTGTATGATATATGTCGTGTTGACTAAGTACCCATAGAGAATTATGAGTATATGGCGTCTGGACCATTCTAATTCTAAATGAGTATCTTGGACCATGACATAGATAGGCAAGTACTGTCTTTAACGAGTATATAGTTCATGGTAATAGATTGGTCACGGCCTGGGGGGTTTATCTCCAGTCGGGCATGGTGCCTAATAGTTCCACTTTGGGAATGGAGCAGCTTAAGTACTAGCCATCTCTGCTTAGGGGGTCGCCTAGTAGAGTTTCTCATAGACGGTTATGTCATGGGACGGGGAATGGAATAGCTGTTGTCGCTAGGTCTGATCACTCTAGGACTAGGATGTTTTCCTACCTTGTGGTATAGCCTCGAGTTACAGAAGTCGACTATTGACTGTGCTAAGAACTTATGCCTGTTTCTAGAAGTATTGGTCTTTCATGTTTGATGATTCTATGAATCTTAGAAGGTAAGATGCAAGCCGGCTAAGGTTGATAGAGTTTTGATTACCGGTTGTTAACTGATTCACATGATAGCTTGCATGAGTAGCTTAGCCTTCATATGCTAGGTTATGTGTTAGTTATTTGTTTCATAACATGAAAAGCATATCGTATATGTTAAGGTTTTGTATTTTCCATATACATCTCTTTATGTTATTCATGTTTTATTAAACTCGACATTTCGTGGCTGGGAGAACTCGGAGTTACTCCCCACTGACTGTGGCTTCCGTGTTTATATTTAATGCGGTTGGCAGGTTTGTGATGCATACTTGGGTACATTGACGAGCTAGCGAGCGAAGTATTTACCTTGGACCTATATTCGGTTCTTAGGATTGTATATATTATACACTCTTTTATTTCCGTATTTATACGAGAGATATGTCTCCCGTTTTGGATATTTCTTATGTATAATATTATTCGCTTTTTGTTATGAACCTTTTTTATTTAAGACACCTTCGTTATGATGAATATATTTAATAGTAGGTTCCGGTTTTAAAATTTACCGATTTTCACTAAAGTGAACCTATTAGAAACGTATTCTCATCTTTTATTTATTTAAATATTTTTTTCTTTCCGCAAATTTGAGGGTGTCACAAAATACATAGACGGTGCCCAATCATGCAATGACCATGAATAATATCATGAAATCACGCATTCAAGAACGACGACACAAGACGACATCTCTCACGGTATATGAAACGCACTAGCATCGTGTACATGGCAAGTATGATTAAAGGCATCCACGGGATCACATTTCCCTAAACTCATACGCGATGCTTACATTTCGCCTATGTAGACTAATTTCCTCCTGGTAGGAACGATAAGGCTCCTAATCTAAACCTGGCCAGATTCTCGAAATCACATTTTCCGATTCGATATGCGATCACGTTTCGCACCCAAGACTCGGTCTTACAAAGAAAACGCCGAGTACCCACATTCTCGTTAGATCAATTCACGAAAGAGGCCAAAAACGAGCTCAAGCCTCATAACATGCGGTACGCTACATGCAAATAACACCACCTCGCAAGTACACAACATTTGACGGCCGGGTCGATCAACGCATAGCGTTCAACTCCCAACAACGGCGTCGTATGCCCACTAACACAGGCATTTAAGCAGTAGGATACCTCTCCGTTCCGACATTCCAGCCTTACGAACGGGAAGGTGGCCAAGGGAATGAGAGTAAAAGGCACAAGACAAAATAGTGCTCAAACCTTAACATTTGTAAAAACCGACTCAAAGTGGGAACATACCAAAACCGTCACAAAACATGTGGTACAAGCGAATAAAATATCATATATCCAAAACATGAATATTATAAGACTCTACGTAAAATTATACGATAAACGGATCATGCGAACTATTATAAATTACGAGATTTAGAAATTTCAAGAAGAAAACACAGCCGTGTTCCAGGCCGGGGTGGAGGGAGGCGGCCGGTACCCCGGCTCGGAGCACAACTACCCACAAAAACCAAATTTGGAAACTAACTAAAACAAGGGTCTACTTCAAACGGTCATAACTAGAGTTCTATATATGGAAATGCAGAAATTCCACGTTGAGGTGATAGCTTCTCCTCTTACGGTTCCAACGAGTGGTCACAAGCCCAAAACAAGCAAGTAACGAAGGAGATATGATCATTCTACGAAAAAGGGTCGGTGGAGTGAATTCTCAGCCGGGCACTGAACCGGCAGCCGGCCCTTCGGCCAGGACTACTTCCTACCCGAGAACAACATACACAAGTTCCATCATTTTCAATTCTCCAAATTCACTTCAAATAATTATCAACAATCAATATTCATCATCAACAATCATCAAATAACAACAATCATAAATCATAACATGATCCCTAAGCTTCTAATCGTATTCTAAATACGATTTCTAATCATATAAAACATGCAAAACACGTAAATGATACCGAGTAACCCTTCACCGTTACCTTTACGCGTCTTTATTCGATTACTAAGCCTTCCTAGTAGTCTCCTCCTACAATTAGGTAATAAAAGATGAATATATTTCACCTTGAGAAAGACGGATAATTTAAAATGCGAGAAAGACGGTAATTTTATTACCAATACGGATAGAGGAAGGTAAGAGGGGAAGAATGAGACGAACTTACGTGAATTCTATCAAAGAACGAAGGAGCTATGATGATTCAAAGATCGAAAATCAAGAGGGAGGCAAGGTTTTGATCTTTTCTTAAGGAAGAAGTAAGTTGTGTTTGTGTATGAGTGAAAATAGGTTAAGGAGTATGAGATATTTATGGGAAAAAGTCAACAAAAGTCAACGACGGCTCAAAAGTCAAGAAAAGTCGAAGACGACTCAAAAGTCAAGAAAAGTCAAAGACGACTCAAAAGTCAAGAAAAGTCAAAGACGACTCAAAAGTCAAGAAAAGTCAAAGACGACTCAAGACGGGCTTCTCATGGAATCTCGCGGAAATTCCAAATACGAACTCGGAAATTCTAAATTCGACTCGGAATAATAAATTCTAAATTAAAACTTAAAATTACTGAAAAGTATCCGTAAAATATTTTCACTATAAAAATAGGGTACATTCCCGGGTGTTACATGCATCATAACCAAACATATAAAAATGCAATTGTATTTGGAATCGTAATATTAATTATATATTACCCGACTTCATTATAAGGGGCAAGAATGAGCTTATTGTTTTTCGCCAATTGCTCAGCAATATAATTTATACGTTCATCATAAGAAATCATCCCGATATGCATAGATAAAATATTTGGGCACAGGAATCCGTATTGAGCAAGTGGATTATTGGTCCCGGGGATCACAACCGAGTTCAAGTACCTACATGACGGTTTTAATTCCGATATTAAAAACACTATATCTTAGTCAGAATATTAGAATATTGCATGATTTAATTTATTGAGAAACTTACTTCATCCAAACATATAGGTGTTGGACATCAATCTCGCCAAGGCCAGCGCAAATGGCTAGAATTTCCCAATCCAGCATTGCTTGACGCTCTACCCCTACAATACCATCCTCGAGCGGAATAATTATTAATTTCTCGCTTGCTATGCGTCTCCCAGCCTCCTTATAAAGGTCTAGCATCGTTGTTGTTCGTACTTTTTCCATGTAAACGTTCCCATCATATTTAGTACGGGATAAACTCCTGACCTCTTTCAGCTTGGGGAAATGATGCGGTTCTCCTTTTGCGCTACCTGTCACAACCTACATGTGGCTAACTAAATTAAGTTGCTCTTTCAATGATGAGGCGATAGTAGAACTTAAAATATAAAGAGAGTTGATTAAATACCTCATCAAGTTGTTGTTTTGACGAGGTAGTAGAAAGATTGTCTATCGAGTTAGACTTATCTATTTTTTTTGTTACCTATAAAACAAAAATATAACATATAAATTTCACTATTTATGAAGGTGATGAACAAAGACAAAAGGCGGGTTAAATTAGATGTATTTTTCTAACCCCGGCTACATTCTGTTGAATTTTTTGTTCACGAGCCAGGAAAATGTGGCTATTAGGCCATTGGACAAAACAGTGAACCGCATCTGCCAGAATTAGAAGGTCGTCACGGACTGGGACGGGCAGTTTACGGGTTTCACAGCCCTTCGCGATTAGCTCTATCTCCACTTTTGCATGATTTGGCAAGAGTGGTACACCATGAACCAAGATGGTTTCCGCTGAGTCATTGGGCTTTGGGTATATGATCAAACCCCGGGCAACACGAACCACATCCTTGGATGAAGGGTCGGTGAGAAGAACTACCCGCTTTTTTTTGCCTGAAGAATACATATTTTTTACTAAATACCAAAATATAATAGATATCATAAATGATCATCTTCATACTAAATTCTTATAATCTACATACCTCATTATTGTCATCCGTCTTCTTAGCCGGCTCCTCAAGTTGCGTCCCCTTTTCAGAGTTATTTACCTTATAAAATTAAATAACCAATCAAAGGCATGGTGATAAGTGAATATTTGTATGGTTTTAACCCCCAATTTAGCTCAGTTTTGTATGTCATTTGTGCTTTGTTAAGCCGCTTTATGAGCTAATATCGTCTTCTAGGCGAATTCCTATGTTCTAACATGTTTTGTAGGGAAAGTGACGTTTCTACGCCCTTTTTCTATATTCCCGAGCATTTGCCTAGAACCCGACGATTCGGAGAAGCAAGCTTGACCAAGTGAAAGGCATTTCAAGATGGTTCACTAATTCGAAAGAGAGAAGAAGCAAAGACAGTTTCGTAGTTGTCGGAAGATCAATCATTTAGGCGGAAGAATTCATCGCCTTACATCAAACCCTATCAACAAACCCGACTCAAGAGGTCAAGGCAAGAGGATGTTGGAAGTCAAGTCAAATCAAAGGAAGATGAAACGTTAGTCAAAAGGACCTGGATGACCACTTACCCGATCGGGGAAGTGTGTACCCGATCGGGTTTTTGTGCTGCTTCGAGAAAACGGCGTCTTCTTCCTACTTTTGTCCTATGTGTTTAATGCCCGACCTCTTCTCCACGAAACCCTAATACTATAAATAGATGCTCTAGCCCTCATATCATAGCATGCACCCCTCTACAATTCTCTTCTCTTTTCTTCTTACATTTCTCCTTAGATTAGGAGGAGGGGGAATTAGCCTCCCTTCTCTCATTTTCTTCTTTAGTCTTTAGTTCTTAGTTTATTTCTGTCCTTTTCATATCAAAACATTAGCTTAGATTAATAAGAGTTTCAATCTTTGTAGTCTACTTTGTTGGGTATAAGTGTTGTAATTCAAGGATCGTTTATTATGTGCAAGGATTTTCTATTATTGTTATCATTATCGTCATCGATCGTCATATAGGTATTTCTATTTTATCCCTTGTTTAATGCTCTTATTGTTTTCCGTTTGATTGTTATTCGCTTTACATATTGTCTTAGATTCATTTTAGTATCGTTATAATTGTTATTTCATTTCTTAGATTATCAATTAGCGTCGTTATTATCGCCATCTAAAAAGTCAAAACCAAATAAACATGTCTATCCTAGTTTTCATTGTTAATATTATTTTAGACATAGATATCATCATGAGTGAGTAGTCATCCTTTCTAGGGTGTAGGGTAGCCATGTTAGATTGATTAAAAGATGTTAATTGGATAAAGGAATTGTGCCTTTAAAACATTGTGTCTATGCAGGTTTGGATTGTAACGATAGTTAACGATGTTTAGCTAAAATCATTTGACTAGTATGGAATTCTTTTCCAAGGTAGATATACAGGAATTGAATAGACAAAGTGTGACGTAGTGGACTAAGACCTAGTAAATCGCACTAAAAGCCTGCTAGACCATCTGATCTATGATTGTAATGAACACGCCATTCTTACGAACGCTCAATGAATTATTTGCATATTCCTAAATCCAATTTCATCAATATATCAATCTACATGTGTGAACCTACTTCCCTAGATGCTTTTCATTACTTGCTTTACTATTTTTATTTTGTTTTTATTTATGCTTTATATTAGTTTAGATATCAAAAATCTCAAAACCCAGATAATCATTAGATAGAACTCAATTGCGAGACAATTCACATTCCATAGGAAACACCATCTCCCTGAGGATCGACCCCTACTTCCCTAATTACATTAATTTGTTATTAGCCTAGTCTGGGTAATTTATCTTTGTATTGGGCTTGCGACAGGTCTGATCACATGGCTGCTGGAAAGAACAAATGCAGATGTTCAAAATGGTTAAGTCGTATTTACCTTATCGGCTTGAGGTATAAAAACCTTAGCAGCATTAGGTACCTCACCCGTCTCCTCAAGTTGCGTCCCCTCTTCAGACTCATTTACCTAATAAAATAAACCAAACAAAGGCATGGCTGCTGGAAAGAACAAATGCAGAAAAAAAAAGAAGTCGTATTTACATTATCGGCTTGAGGTATTAAAACCTCGGCAGCAGTAGGTACCTCACCCATCTTCTCAGCCGTCTCCTCATGTATTGGCAAGGTAGTAGTGTCTGTCTCTTGACGAATCTGTTGCACTACCTCACCCTTTTTAATGACATCCTCCATCATCTTCAATTCTTCTTCGGAAGGCTTGCCTCTAGAATTCATCTTCAGTATCACGGAGGCCAATAACTGAACCTGCACGCCCAAAATGTAGAATCAGCATTTTGTTAAAACAATGACATGTGAAATTTAAATGACAATAACAAATGGTACCATGTCAGCCTTCCCCTTATTTTTATTCTTCTTTTTTGGGCTAGTTGTCCCATAATATTTCGTGACTCCGACATGTAATGGGACGCCACTCAATCGACCTTGATGCTCGGGACGGCCGATCGCTCTAGCAAGAACGTCGTCACGACCACTCGGAGTGAATTTCCCTTCCGCAACCTCCTTCAGAACATTCTCCTATAATATATTAAATAAACTTAATTTTATTTTTGTTACTAAAATAAATAGATAGTCAGACATACAAGAATTGAACAATAAAGTTATTAAAAACGCGTCTTAGTAAAATAATACTTACTATGTTGGCCAAGACTTCCTGATCATATTCGTTACATGTTCGGGAACTTTTAGGCGTGTGCCCTTCTTTATAAGTTACGTGCCGATTCAAGTCGGTCACTCCCTTTGACACCTACACATTAACTCAAAAATAATATATGTATAAATGTATATCAAGTCCAAGTATGATTAAAAAAATCTAATATATAGATGCTACTTACGAGATTTTCTTCTATCAATCTGTAACCGCCTCGAGAACCATAATATACCCCCCGCTTCTGTGAAATGTTAGCACGATTTCTGGCGTTAACGGTCTTCAAATCATATAAAATCGCAAGTAGATGAGACAATTAGAAAATTATAGATACAAGTAGAGTTTTAGAAAAATGTAACCTGAAACTTTTACAAAAATGTAACCTTAAGTAGAGTTTTAGAAAAATGTAAACATATGACATGGATACTTAACCTGAAACTTTTCAGTAGCTCGTTTCGCCTTATAATTATCCCATTGTTGCTGAGTGATGTTGGGGTACTTTGTCGGTGGGCTCTTATGCATCTCCCCGTCTCCTTGTCGACATACAAGTGTAATTTGGCAAGGTCACACCTCCACTGCCTTAAGACTGCCGCTGCCTTACGTAATAGATACTTATCATGGCAGTCGGAATATCGAAAGCTTCCTGCATCATCATCATATATACTAATAAGCGGCTGTCTAATATCATACCTTTATACGAACCTTTATACGGCTTCCTGCCTTATGTAATAGTAACTTCTGCAAAATAAAATGGTGTTTAGCTAAAGAAATTATCATACCTTTATACGGATCAAGAGTAAGTTCTGCAATGCAGGATTTATATTCCTGAAATCATCTAAATCAATAGGCGCAAACTGTTTGGTTGTAACTCCAATCCAAGTGGATAAATGGCCAGCATTTGGACCAGTAGGAACACCTTTCACACTCCATTTTATTTCCATCGGCTTTTTTGCCGCTATAGCTGCAAGGGCTGCAGGGCACTTCGAAGCACCCCTCTCACCAGGCTTATCCCCCTTATCATTGTTTTCTACTCTTTTCCGTTTTTCACCCATGATAATCCTAAGACACTAAGACCTTCAAAAGAAATGAAATAGTAACGGAACAGAGTCATGCATACAGCGATTCTAAAACCCTAAGACCTTAAAATGAATGAAATAGTAACTGAACAAATAAAGAGTCATGCAGAGATTCTAAAACTCTAAAAACTTAGAAAGGAATGAAAATAGATGATAAAGAGAACGATAAATAGAAAATGAAAACAAAAAGATGAACTTCAATCTTAAAACCCTAAAGACGAAACACAAAAATTACCTGATAATGAAAATGAGAACAGGATGATGATAAAGAGAACGAGCAGGATGATGATCAAGAGAACGAGGAGGATGATGATGATAATAAACAAAAAGATTTGTGTTGTAAACGAGGATGATTGTAAATGAGGAGGATGATGATGATAATGTACGTGTGTTTAATTTATTCTATAGGATTGGAAATTATTTTTTATTAAGAGAAACTGAAGGGTTTCTTACCATAATGTTTGAGAAACTATTGACAACGGTTATACTAAAAACCACCGTTGTTATAGAGTAATGACAACGGTTAAAGAACACATGTTGTAGAAAGTAATAACACTATGACAACGGTTTATTTAATATGACCCGTTGTTGAAAGTAATAACAACGGTGGTATTATAAAGACCCATTTTTATAGATTATGTGTTCTTTTTTAAAATTTTTAAGATAATGATCGGTCCTGTCGCAAGCCCGATACAAAGATAAAATACCCAGACTAGGCTAATTACAAATTAATGTAATTAGGGAAGTAGGGGTCGATCCCTAGGGAGATGGTGTTTCCTATGGATTGTGATACGTCTCACAATTGAGTTTTATCTAATGATTATCTGGGTTTTGGATTTTGTGATGTCTAAACTAACGAAAGGCATAAATAAAAACAAAATAAAAACAGCTGAAATGAAAACGATAAAGCAAATGATAGATTAACAGTAATGAGAAGCATCTAGAGAAGTAGGTTCACACATGTAGATTGACATATTGATGAAATTGGATTTGGGATATGCAAGTAATTCATTGAGCGTTCGTAAGAATGGTGTGTTCATTACAATCATAGATCAGATGGTCTAGCAGGCTTTTTATGCGATTTACTAGGTCTTAATCCACTATGTCATGCTTTGTCTATTCAAATCTCGTATGTCTACCTTGGAAAGAATTCCATACTAGTCAATGATTGTGATCAAGAATCGTCAACTATCGTTAAAGTCCAAACATGCATAGACACAATGTTTTAAAAGCACAATTTCTTTTATCCAATTATCATCTTTTAATCAATCTAACATGGCTACCCTATACCCTAGAAAGGTGACTACTCACTCATGATTATGTTGATATTAACAATGAAAGTTAAGATAAGCATATTTAGTTGATTTTGACAATAATTTAGACTCTATATGTGGCGATAATAACGACGCTATATGATAATCTAAGAAATGAAACTATGATTATAACAACATGAAAATGAATCTAAATGATATGAATAGAAAATAACAATCAAATGGAAAGCAATAAAGAACAATAAGCAAAGGATAAATTAGGAATACCTAGGTGACGATCAACGATGAAAGCGATAACAATAATAGAAATCCCTCGCATAGAAATACCGTACCTTGAATTACAACTCTTGAACCCAACAAAGTAGATACAAAGATTGAAAATCTTATTGAACTATACTAATGTTTTGATATGAAATGGACAGAAATGAACTAAGAACAAAAGACAAAAGTAGAAGATAATCTAAACTAGAAAGACTAAAACTAAAGAGAAAACTAATAAGAAGATTGTATGAAATATAGGATTAGATTGTGTAAGATAGTGTGTTGTGTTGTGAGGCTAGAGCATCTATTTATAGTATTAGGGTTTCGTGGAGAAGAGATCGGGCATTAAATACATAAGACAAATTTAGGAAGAAGGAGCCGCAATGCTTGGAGCAGCACACATCCCCGATCAGGTACACACTTACCCGATCGGGTAAATGGTCTTCTGGAAGCTCTTGACTAACGTTTCATCTTCCCTTTGCTTGACTCGACTTCCAACATCCCCCTTGACTTCTACAATCGGGTTTGTTGCTTGGATTTGATGTAAAGCGATGAATTCTTCCGTCTAATTGATTGATCTTCCGACAACTACGAATTTGTCTTTGCTCCTTCTCTCTCTTAAGTTAGTGAACCTCCTTGAAATTCCTTACACAGGTCAAGCTTTCTTCTTCGAATCGTCGGGTTCTAGGCAAATGCTCGGGATTATAGAAAAAGGGCGTAGAAACGTCACTTTCCCTACAAAACAAGTTAGAACACAGGAAATCGCCTAGAAGACGATATTAGCTCATAAAATGGCTTAACAAAGCACAAATGACATACAAAACGAGCTAAATTGGGGGTTAAAATCATACAAATATTCACTTATCAAACTCCCCCAAGCTAAACCCTTGCTTGTCCTCAAGCAAACATAACAAACAATACCAGGACAAGGGTTGCAAGCATTGGCTACTACACCGTCAAGAAACAAATCTCAACGTATAACTTTGAAAACATAATGAATCATAACCCAAAAACAACGTGGGCAAGAATGATACATAAACATGGCTGAGATTTACATAACGGCGTAGCACAAAGAATTTCACTACAGAATTTCGGCTCTTGCATGATCTTTTTGACAAATGGACTCTCACGGCACACTCGAACACTCAATGTATGTAAAAGGTGATTTCTTTATGTGTAAATGTTTTTGAGACACTCACCTATCTACGACTTATGAAAATGTGTCCGTAGTCTAATATGGTAAACAATTCAAAACACAAGTCAAAGATCACAATGCACATAGAAAAGAAGCCGAAAAATAAGAAGAAGGCTTTGGGAAATAGGTGAAAGGTGGACAAATAGTTATGGTCATGTGAAGTTTAGAGTGAGCTAGCAACTGACCAATGATAAATGACTACTCAATCCAAACTTTCGGTCAATTCCCCAGAAGACAAATAACGACGCCAGAAGCAACAAATTGGCTTATTACACACGAAACACAAGGGTAAACTCCTTCTGAATATTAACTTGACATTTCTTAGGAGATACTCACAACTTCTTCTTTTATTTCTTTTTCTTTTTTTTTTCAATTTTTCTTTTTTCTTTCATTTTTCTCATTTTTTTCCTTCTTTTTCAATTTCTTTTGAACAAAACTTTACTTCTTGAACTTTTCGTCTTCCAAATTCACTTTGACAGATAAGAACAAATCTTCTCAAACGAGCACCCATACACCATAGTCTAGCTACAAGCTCAAAAGGTAGGCAGGTTTTTTTTTGCATGTAGCTATTATTTTGTGAAGCACTTGTATGAAGGGGCTAATTTTGAGGGGCAAATTAAAGTGAAAAAGCCTTCAAATCTTAGTGAATCATGAATGCAATGCTTATAGAAATGAAATGAGAACCATAATTATGCGTTTTGACCTGACACACATCACAAGGAGAACTACACACACCTAGATGAGACTGGGTATTGATATACCAGTCTAAGGAGGTTCTACCTTACAATATATGTAGTTCGCCAAATGTCAAGATCAAGCGTACTCATCTATAGATTCATTCCATGCCTACTGTGTACAAGACTTCCCCATGTATGCAAAATTCAATGAATATTGAATCATTATCTTTTGAAAGCTCTAAGTTTGGGAAATGTAACATGATAGCATACTAAACAAGCAAACAAAGCATGAAAAGCATTCAATTGTGTTCAAAATTTAAAAATCTTCTCTCTAAAATCTTCTCTTTCTTATTCAAAATTTGAAAAATATAACTAAAATGCAAAAATGGGAAAATGCAATCCCTCCCCCAAGCTAAACATCACATTGTCCTCAATGTGAGCACAAAGACTAAATATTCAACGAAATGTTTAATGGGAAGAAAGGAAAAATGAAAGAAGAATGAAGTGTACTAGCCAGTGCGGACTCCCCCAAGCTAGCCTTTTGGACTTGACAAGGAAGGTCTTCAGAGATTCTTCAAAAACTCTTTCATCTGCAAAGAAAACTAACAAAACAACGTAAAAGGGAAAAATAAAAATGCAAAAAGGGAAAACACGGGTTGCCTTCCGAGAAGCGCTTGTTTAACGTCCTGCTCGACGAATTTTTCTATGAAATCATTGGGTCTGTAATGGACGCTCCGTATAGACAATATCTAAACATCCGATGATAGAATTGCTATAGTAGAGTTTCGGTCTGTGTCCATTAACTTTGAATTTCTCACCATTGCTAGTCATGAGTTCCACATAGCCGTACTTGCTCACATATGTGACCGTGAATGGTCCAGACCATCGTGATCGAAGTTTTCCCGGAAAAATTTTCAAACGGGAGTTGAAAAGAAGTACTTGGTCACCGACATTAAATTCTTTCTTAATTATCCTCTTGTCGTGCCAACGCTTCGTTTTTTCCTTATAGATCCTAGAATTCTCATAAGCTTGTAAACGAAATTCCTCCAACTCATTGAGTTGCAAAAGTCTCTTATTAGCGCTAAGCTTAGTGTCTAAGTTAAGTTCTTTGATAGCCCAGTAAGCTTTGTACTCTAACTCAACAGGAAGATGACAGGCCTTTCCATAAACCAATCGATAAGGAGATGTTCCAATCGGGGTTTTGAAAGCTGTGCGATAAGCCCATAAGGTGTCATCGAGCTTATTACTCCAGTCGGTTCTAGATTTCGAGACTACTTTCTGAAGAACTGTTTTCAACTCTCTATTTGAGACTTCTACTTGACCGCTGGTCTGAGGGTGGTAGGCTAATCCTCGTCTGTGATACACACCATATTTGGCAAGCAGAGTGTCTAACTGCTTTTCTCCAAAATGAGTTCCTCGATCACTTATCACGGCTCTGGGTACACCAAAACGCGGAAAGATGATCTTCTTAAATAGCCGTATCACAGCTCTAGCATCATTGGTGGGGGTGGAAATTGCTT
>JAIUZE010008013.1:0-37788 GCA_022085475.1 Heliosperma pusillum | reverse complement strand
CCACAAGCCTCCAGTATAGACAGTCATTGTATTATAAAGAGAGTCTTCAGTTTTACAACCAATTTCCAATCCTCAATAGCGAGATATGTAAATGTGGTATAGCTTGCAGGCTCACCCGGCAATTAGCTTTAAGCGTGTCAATTGATTTCCTCGAGATGTGGCTAACTAGTTCATCCTCAATATCAAAATGTCTTCCAACCATCTTTTGCTGCTCTTCAGGATTAGTACCAAGTAACTGCACAGAACAAGAAAAACCAAATTTCATTGAGATTATCGACTTTCACAACAATGGTAACGCTACCAAGTTATCTGTGTTACAGCATGGTAACATCCCAAATATATTGTGAGACGGTAGGAAAAAAAACAAGATAACCGAGAAATTCTAAGATGGACAAGGCTACTGCATCACAATTACGCATATATATGATATTCTTATTGTAATTAGAGAGGCGAATCAAACAAGATCTCACATGATTATATTTTTACCTTATATGTTACAAGTAATATCGAAGATTCTCTTCGTTTATAAATAATGTCAAAAAGATAAATGATGTGTTTGGTTATGAATGAAGAAAGTATAACTAGAAACGATACCATCCAACTGATAAGAGGCTCAGTTCAAACACATATTTAAGTGCACTACTCAACTCGAAACTAAACTCTAACTCAAATAAGCTAATAATCTCCATAAAACACAGTAAACAACAAATTAAATCAATAAAGTAGTCAAATTGTGATTATACCATACGCCTAAAATAATAATTATATGATAATAAAGTATAAAAGAACGAAGATATACATACAAGAAATTGTATTGCAAACTAAGAATTTGAAATTGATAGGATTAAACGCCTAAAGAAGATGATTGAATGAAGTACGACAGTAAAAAAGTTTTAAGGTATGAAACTCGAGATATGGAGCTTTAATAATGTAAACTTAAATAATTAACAAGATGGGGATGTAGCTCAGATGGTAGAGCGCTCGCTTAGCATGCGAGAGGTATGGAATTGTGAAATTTGAATTTTTGGCTGATCCGAATGAGAAAAATACTAGATTATTCAGTATACGCATTTTGTTGTTAGAAAGTACCTTGAATGTCTAGAGCTGCACAAAGTCGCGACAGAACCAAGCTTGAGTAGCCCCTTGTTTAACAAAATTGACAACGCGTACCAAGTGTTGGTTGAAAAATGTAACTTGATTCGTATACAACTCCGTCAAAGGCATTCAATCTCCTTTAAATGAGATCATCTTGCTCATTTATCAGCTCCATTCCACGGAAACTTATGTTTTAGGCGAATACAAAGAGAGTTGGTGGAAGAGAGTAGCATTGGTGAGACGAAATCTCGAGGCATAGGACGAAAAGAGAATAATATACTAGATTTTACTTGAGTTTTACTCTGGGGTTGAAAAAAAGTACCTATAATGGCTATAAATAAATCAGTTACCAACTTAGCAAACGAGTATAATAAGCGTAATTATGTTCTAATCAATACTACAAGATAAATATTAAAAGTAAATGTTCTATGATACTTCAAAACTATGTTACTTCGACTCTTCACTTTAGAGTTAATACCCGTGTCGACACGACATAGATATGGGTACCCTCAACTTATTAGTCCGACACTTCTGCTTAGGGTGCTCAACTAACGAGGCTTACCCCCACAAAAGTAGATGATGAGAAATTATAAAGCATTAGTACAATAAAATTAATTGTCTGTAATTGTAAAAGCATTTAGATGGGGAGTATGCATTCTATACCGCTATCCTCGTTTTAGGACAAAATCTCCATGTCTAAAAATTTAAGTCATGCCAAGCCCAGCACTTTGGGTGTGCACCCTGTGTCGAGCACTTATACCCGGCCACCCGGGTTTGTTTCAATGAAACTTTACTAAAATACAATTAAGGCACCCAAGTGAGAAATAAATCAAGTGATTTTTTACATTTGAGCATTTGGCCATATGTTTTAACCATCTTCATTATATGGAGCAATCGATTACAGTACAACTGAAACTGCTTTCAATACCATTTTAATTTGCAGTATTCAAGTGGCCATATGCTAAGAGAACTCTACAAAAACTGTACTGTAGTAAGGAAATTAACAGCCTTCGTAATTGCAATTTAGCCTTTCTCTTAAGTCTTAACCCCATGAACCTGCCTGAAGTTACCATTTCCCTTCTCGTGCCAGGCGCGAAACATCAGTATAACTACAAAGCTCTATAACACTAAGACAATCTAATAGAAGTATTAGTCAGAGCATAAAAGAAATAAATATCTCGTAAAACAACTCATGCATACATAATTTATCACCGTCATATAATACGTATGTATTAAGCAACAGCAACAGCAACAGCAACAGCAACAGCAACAGCAACAACAACACCTTGAGCGCAAAAGAAAGAGGCCACACAGACTCAGCAAAGGTTATCACTTACTGTATGATATTGTTATGATCTATTCCCCACTTCTCACCTTTTCACAATGCAAGAAATACTGCCATCAATTTCTATCACAGTAGTAGCATTTATCTTACTTGCTTACACATGTTTGTTCGCAACCACACTTTGACCAAATTTCCTATCACAATTTGCTCCGTTTATTCTCTTCTCTTCAACTGAAATTCAGTAAACGAGAAACGCTCTGTAAATTTTCACCAATAATCAGAGTACAAATATGCAGACTTGTAAAAAAAGAACTTCAGTATGTACACTTCTCAAAATAACTACAATATACACCACAAATATAACAATAACAAGAAGAACGTTACCCCTCAAAGGTTCCTGCAAATCAGGGGTTAAGGGGTGGTCAGATGTAGTGACGTACACAGCCTTACCCTTACGTTAGCAATGTATAGAGATTGTTTGTAGATGACCAATGAGAAAATTGCATGGAGAAATGCATCTAATATCTGTGATAGCTAAATAGCAAAGAGCATGGACATATGATATAAAAATAAATAATAAAGTTTAGAGCTAAATAAAAAGGCATAACGTTACCATTACGATGAGAAGTTATAGTCACTTAACAAATACATCAAGCAAATTAGAGCAGAACGACAGAAGTCACAGAACATATGTGATAGCTTCCATTAGTCCATTCTAAAACATGGATATCAAAAATAGAAAGAGCAACATACCATTATCCTCCAAAAAATACTTTCGAAGCAAAGCTTTGTCCGGATCGCTAACATTAGGATTACGAGAAGTGAGCAAGCTCAGAAATAAAGAAGCAGTTTTGGCATCAGCAGCAAATCCTTCGCTTCGCATTTGGTGAAGATGATCCAAAGCTTGAGCGATGTCATTAATACCGAGAAATCTTTTAACAATTGTATTGTATATGCGTTCATTTGGAGAACATTCATTGTCCGCCATCTCCTTTAAAAGTTTGGTTGCATCACTCAATAACCCTTTCTTACATAGCCCATTAATCATTATATTGTAGATAGCTATGGTCGGCCCCAACCCCTTAGCCATAAGAAAATGGAACACCTCAACAGCTTCTGCTAGTCGTCCGACTTCAAAAAGCCCATCAATTATGATACCGTATGTAAACATATTTGGGGCCACTCCATTATTCTCCATCTGTTTACGTAAGGATATCGCCATATCAATCTGTGCATTTTTAAACAGGCCATCAAGCAATGAACTATAAGTGACCACATTGGGTGCCACGCCTCGATCTTGCATCTCTTTAAAAAGCTGAATTGCAAGCTGGAGTCTGTCATCCTTGCACAAGGCATCTATAATGGTGTTATAGGTGAACACATTTGGGGTTTTTTGTGTTCCTTTAAGATGCATGTCCCAGAATATCTCCAAAGCCTTGTCAATTTTTTTACACTTGCAATATCCATTGATTAAGGTGGTGAAAGTCACAACATCAGGCATGACACCATCTTTCACCATAATATCAAGAAGCTTTTCTGCCTCCTCCATTTCTCCACGCAAACAGTACCCATCCACTAAAGCATTGTAAGTAATAATGTTAGCGTGGACACCTCTTTTAGTCATGAGCTCAAAAATGGCCCTTCCTTCATTGACATTTCCTTCTTTGCAGTAGCAATCAACTAAGGTATTGTAGGTGACAATGCAAGGAGCAATGTTGTTGTCCAACATCTCAGTCAACAACCCCTTAGCATCATCCCAATGCCCTAAACTACAGAGTCCTCGAATTAAGGTAGTGTATGTGACGACGTTAGGTAAAATGTTCTTGGCTGTCATTTCCTTGAAAAGACTAAGTGCTTGAGGTAACAATTGGTCTTTACAGAGACTATCAATGATGGTGTTATAAATAACAACATCGAGCTTAAAAGGGGCACTAGACTCCATATTTCGAAGCAAGCGGAGAGCACCAGCATTGTCACCAGAGCGACAAAGGCCTTTGAACATTGAACCGTAAGTCATATGGTCAGGTAGGATCCCTAACTTGACGATTTTATCCAATAATTTTACAGCTTGGTCTAACTTATCAGAAACAATAAGACCATTGAGTAAGGTATTGATGATGACAATATTAGGTGAATAGCCAAGCTTAAGGCGCTTACCCAGAAGAGAGAATGCAAAATCAACGCGGCCCAAGGAACAATAACACTTGGCGAGAATACCAATGGAATGCATATCGGGGCGGAGACCGGAGAATTCAAGCTGATTAGAGAAAGTAATAACAGTGGAGAAAGGGGGGTGGGGTTTAACCTTAGACATTGCAGTAAATAATTGATTGAAGATAATAATACAAGGGCGAGGACGAAGAGAGTTCAATTGATGGAATATCGAAACTGGAATATCAATTCTAGTAAACCCTAATCGACATTGTTGTTTAACAGAATTCAGAAATGATCGAGGGTCGTCAATAACATGGGTAAAATGACGACAATAATTAGGGCTAATAAATTTGGAATGAAATTGAAATTGAAATTGAGGAAAGTTACCAGATAGAAATCTAACCATTTTCGTCGACATTAAAAAACAAGAATGAAGAACAAAGATTTAATAATACATTTTCCACTTTGCGTAACTTGAAGAATTGAATTGCAGTCACCTTAGTTATTCTTATTAAAATAGTGAATTTGAAGAATTGAGTTGCAGTCACCTTAGTTAGTCTTATTGAAATACTGAATTTGAAGAAATGTTGTGAATTTAACAACTTTGGATTTTCTAACCGCTAACTTTTAACTTTTTCATTTTTTTGGAGTATGTTTGACTTAATTATTTAAAAGGAATTTCTATTTTTGAAAATGAGCTTTTTTATAACCTACTTTTTTTAAAAATAGTATGTGTTTTACTACTACTATTTTATACAATTATTTCTCAAAAGGAGTGTTTTATACAATTATTTATCAAGATGGGGTTTTATTTGTAGGGAACTATTTGTAGGGAACTACCTAAGGGAAAAGATTCTCGTCCACAAGCCTCCAGTATAGACCGTCATTGTATTATAAAGAGAGTCTTCAGTTATACAACCAATTTTCAATCCTCAATAGCGAGATATGTAAATGTGGTATAGCTTGCAGGTTTACCCGGTAATTAGCTTTAAGCGTGTCAATTGATTTCCTCGAGAGTTGAGATGTATCTAACTAGTTCATCCTCAATATCAAAATGATTTCCAACCATCTTTTGCTGCTCTTCAGGATTAGTATCTTCCGCTTGGTAGATTAAACAAGCCTAGTGAATCACAAGTGACATGTTTTTTCCTACCCGTCACAAATGAGAATTTGTGAAAAGTTAAAAAGAAAGAACACCCGTCACAAATGAGAATTTGTGAAAAGTTATACAGAAATAGCAAAGTAAATGGGGTAGAGTAGTTTATAAAAAAAAAAAAAAAACATAAGACAAGGAGTTTGGCCTGAATTTGTTCAACAAATCTAACATCCTTCACAAAGCTTACTGCCTCAATCTTGCTCCAAACCCGCTTTATGCCTTGCGATTTCAGGAGTGATATCGCCTATTTGAGGGACTGAAAATACCAATCCTATCCCAGAGTTCCGAAAGGTTGAAAGCCATCTTAAATAATGACATATTGGACATCATGTACTCGTATTTCATTGAGATTAAATAATGATTAGTACCATCTTTTGCTGCTCTTCAGGATTAGTACCAAGTAACTGTACAGAACAAGAAAAACCAAATTTCATTGAGATTATCGACTTTCACAACAATTGTAACGCTACCAAGTTATCTGTTTTATAGCATGGTAACATCCCAAATATATTGTGAGATGATGGAAATTAAGTATAGCTATAAATAAATATTGCGACGACGCATTAAGCATTTTCAATAGATCAAATTATATGGTTGATAATATAATTATGGATATAAAAAATAAATGTAATAAGTAAATTTATGTAAAGATATAAAAATAGAAAAAGAGGAGAGCTTATCTTGATATAAAAGAAGATGGTTGTGGCATGACTATGTCACTGTCCTAAAGTCGAATTTGCCCCGTCCTTTACACACGATTTTGTTGACAATCAACCCCCAGGATTACACAACCTTTGCAATTTCGGTGTAGGCGGAACCGCAAATTGAACACTGCTCAGAACGTTGCCAAATGACCTCCAAGGACGGGTTTAGAAAGAGAGTTATAGAAGAGAAAGTAGTGATTTGTTGTGTGTTTTTGAGTAGTAGAAAAGGAGTATTTATAGTAGTAAAATGACATAGAAATTCTTAAAATTAGTATAGGAAAAAGTGTGTCTAAAAGACCACACAAATCAACCATTGAAAATAGTCCCAATGTTAGAAAATTGCTCCAACATTAATTTAGGCCAATTTACTAGTTTTTGCTTCTTTTGAAGCATCAACTCCAACAATCCCCCACATGATTCAAAAGAAGATAAAAAGAGAAATGAAGGTCGTAAGGCAACGGAGGTTCAGGTTAAGATATCAATGTCTTTCGGACTTGAATTGACACCCGGTGAGTACAACAAACTTCAAACCGTCATCTTAGGTGGAATCTTTCACCTTGAACCATAGATGAGGTTGGTAAGAAGTCATTGAGCACCTACTGTACCTCGAATCAAGGCTAGTGTTCGCGAATATGTTCAACATGAACACAAAACATCAACTTCATTTTACTTGGACTATCCAAGTGTCCCCACATTTTCCTGGTACTTCATGAGCGCTCTAGAGGTCCCAGCCAGAGGGCCCCTCATAGGGGGTGGGCAAAGCCCCCACACTCATATAGGCAAGTTCATCAAGTTTGACTGTCACAAACCACCCACAAATGGACTATGAACTTGTTAAGAGCCATATGCTCAACCTTACACACTTGACAGTTAACAACATTGCTACGCACAACGCAAAACTTTCATATAAAAGGAATGGTTCGTAGCATCACAACACGAGATCCATGTGACTTTGTTTGACCACATTGAACTTAGCTTTACTAAGTTGGGTATCCATCACACTTCACTCCTTAACTGGATTTAAGCCCATTCCTTGTGCTGCCGCCAGCACCAACATCTACCATGGCCAGTGGTAGGAGGATCTCAATATCCTCTCACAATCTCAAGTAACCATGTGCACAACATACTCATGTGGTACCACATTATATGATCACAACGCTTTATACTTGTCAATTGCTACCTCGGCGTAGCCTCGAACACATTCTTGTCAACGCAATGGGATCCAGTTCCCGTAAATTCAACCGAAAGGCCTCCTCGCCATCGGCTAATTGTCCTGACAAGAATCAATATTTTAAATTAGAGTTTACAGTAGTTATATGAACAATATTTCAAATATAGCATAACAATGATAGTTCCACATTATTATCAACATTCGAATACTTTCATCACAATTTAGACACCTCAAGAGCATATGCCTTAATATAGTGTACTTCACTACAATGTGCATATGTCATTGTGTCCAAAACAAATTGCTATATCCCAAAACTTTCACAATTCTCCGTTATCTGAACATTTATATATATATGGGACTCAAATTACATACCTTAGGTCGTCTCATAAATCACAAGAAAATTTCCCACATGATCATAATTTTTTTTTTCTATAGGTAATCAACCTAAATTTTATTTGTGTTAACATTGCGGAATGCAAGTCATTCATATGAGCACTTATTAAATCACTAATGTCAACAAGATTTTGCATATACACATACTTATGCAAAAAACCACTGAGAATGATCACGTTTTGATTTTATTAATGAGATTAACTCATATATAGAACATAACACAACAAAATAAGGGAGTAATACATGCCCATTAAACAAACAAACTCCAACATATATTGTTTATAACCACATACATATAACTTATCCACATCTGAGAAATAAGTCAACACTTGCGCTATTGGATATATTTATCATAGCTCGCATACTTCTTAAATGGAAAAAACAAGCTCAATATCATCATTAGATTGCAAATAAGTAAACTATTCACTCTAGGTCTCTAGCCAATGCTACCTTTAATCATGTTAAACTAAACAATGATAATTTCCAATATCCAATGGTGTCACAATAAAATAAATGGTAGTCCAACTTAGTAAGGACACCCCCACAATTCACAACCTCAAAGGCATAACTAAACATGCACTTATTGACAATTTTCTTCGATGAAAAAATTTAATAAAAGTAATTAAACTTTTAGCTCAACTACAAAACTTCAAGTAGTTAAAATGGTTACAATTTTGACTCAAAGCTAGCATTCGAGATGACATAACACGATGATAAACAATTACTCTTTTGAAAATACATGTCATCGAAGATTGTTATTTTCATATAAATATCGATTAACTTCATAAACCAAGATGACAAATTTAATCATTGTCATAACCAAATATACATAACAAAATACTTGAAATTCAATGTTGCCTTGAACAAAATCGTACAAGAATTTCTTTTAACATACTTCGTATATATCCAAGTATATCACACAAGGGATAAGCTCTTCACAACTTAAAGAGGATGGACAAAACTTTACAAAGTTTACTCAAATATATAACACGTAGAGCATTAACCTACTTCCCCCACATGTTGTCACGATATACATAAGTGACAACACATAACAATATTCATAAATATTTGAAATCACGCACATTTTATGATCAACCGAGTCATTTTTAGAGTTGCCTCTAATACATTCATACTTGTTACTCAATTTCCACAAATTCATGTTTCAGAGGTAATTAATTACACACTCACTTTCGTTGGTCAACTATTTAAAATGGTGAAATTTGTTAAACCCCCACAATTGGTCACTCACTTAGAAACAAGTACCAACATATATATTCCGATGCTTATCTTCTCATACAAGAGCAAACATAATAAATACTCCGTATAATACATGCTTCGTTCGTAAACATTCAAATTGTTATTATGTCGACCAAAATCAAGCACGGAATTAATCATCACAATCTTTGCATAATAACAAAGCACACCAAATACTCGGCCAACAAAACATAGCACATTGAACATCTTTTACAATTTTGTTTGGCCAATTTTACGTGATTGGTATACCCAATAATTTATCATATAATAAAATGCTTCGTATCAAACTGATATAGTGACATTTCACCCCACATTTTCACCCTTTTTCATCTCGTTTTGTTTGCCTTTAACGCTCCCTAGGAGCGTTTCTACGTGTTTTACCTTCTTCTAGCATATTTCTTGTTTTTATCGTGTTTTTGTAGGTAAACCGTCAATTGAGGCGATTTCTACCTACTTTTGATCAACAAAGAAGAAGGTGAATCATTCGGAGGACCCACGGCATACCTGGAGGCCCCACATACCCTTGGGGGCCCTACTCGACGCGCCAAAGCCCTCCCGAGTCAAGGCAAGCGAAACCGAGAAGGAAACAACAAAGTCAAGCGAAGGAAGAAGGGGAATGAGCATTCCACGACCGTGAAATGCATCTCACGGTCGTGAGATGCTTTACCAAAAAGGATGAAAGTCGTGGATTTCGTCTCACGGCCGTGAAACTCATTTCACGGTCGTGAAACCTCAGTCACGACCGTGAAACATGCTTCACAGTCGTGACTTGTTCGTGAAACTTAGCCTTGCTCTGCCAGTTCAGTCACGACCGTGACTTGGAGTTTCACGGTCGTGAGACGTGTTTCACGACCGTGAAACCCATTTCACGGTCGTGACTTGGCCAGCCCATGAAGCTTCTCGAGGCCCATCTTTCCTTCATTTTGTAAACCTATAAATAGACCCTCTTATGTAATTAAAGGGCACGAAACCCTAGATCTAAAACTTTGATATAATTAGCATTTAATCTTGTATTAATCTTCTTTAATTAAGCAAATTAGTCGGTTAATTAGTGATTTCGACTTGGTTTAGTGTATGAACTTGGGTTATATTCAAAGATTTGTGACGAAATCTTGGTATTTATATCAAAGTTCTCATCTTTTTCCAAGTTGGTATAATTCCTCTACTTAATCTTGTCTTTAATTAAGTTTTCATTTCAATTCTTGTTATTTACTCATTGCTAATTAAAAAATGTTTATTGTTGTTAATTTCCTTTTGCAATCCTTAGTTAATGTTGAATTTCCCTTAAATATGAGTGAGTAGAAACCTTGCTAGGGTTATGTGGGGGATTATGGGTACTAGTATGAGTTGATGTGTTCTTGTTGGGGTTAATAGTTGATTATTGTCTTATCTCAATGCTATGCTTATAACATGTTTGTTGAAATGCCTACTCTTGTTTGCATGATTCTTTCGTTTGTTTCGAATACCATAAGATCGAAAGTCGTGGTTTTTCGTAGAACCGCTAGTTTGGCAAGCCGTATCTAGTGACGCGATAGCTAGTTAGAGTCGGTTTGAGGAGGAATTGTAAGAACGAAAGCCTCAATTCACCTTTCTAGATTAGATGACTTTTCAACTATTAGACCCGACCCTTTCACTCGACTTTACTACCCATATGAACCCACTCACCCTAGTTTTCCCCCTTATTTGATAAAAATCCAATCTTTCTAGTCTTAGACTCCTTTTGTTGTTTTTATTTGCTTTTAATTGATGTTATTTAGTTTAGCCAACAAATCCATACCCAAATTACTTTGTGACTTGCAAGAGACTTTAGTAGACTTTTAGATCACTTTTGAACAACAACCGTCCCTGAGATCGACATCCTTACTTCACAACTATTTTCACTACATCACAAACAATTCACGATTCTTTTAGATTTGATATCATATGGTAATGACTATTATCCAAATATGCATATGGCTTAAAATATTATTCCAGCATGTTAACTTTTGTGACCAAACAACTGTGCAAACTTGATTACATGACAAATTTGTAATATAAACATACCGAAAATAATCAATCAAATATAATATCGCTACAACGTAATACCTAACCCGCAATTTGTCCAGATTCATATAATATGTGTTAACACAATGAATCACCTCATGAGTTATTTACTTGTTTATCTTTCACGTACAAGATGCAAAAATTATAATCTCCTTAATAAATACTCTTTGTTCATGTCTTTTTCTTTAATAGAAAATGTTTAAAAAACCGAGTTGAACAACGAATTAGGGAACAATTTATAAAAGTCCTTTTTATTTTAAAAAAATGACTAAATTTGCGATAATTAATCGGTCCACAGTATAAATATTGTCAACGACATATCTTATAATATAATTAATTTACCGTTATAAACTCTATTCACGATAGATACATAAGATACTAAAAAAGAAAACACTTAGGTATTTATTTAGATAATTAGCCCAACTCCAAGGTTGAGGACCGTGTAACAAAATTATTTGCAAAATTGTGAAACTTGGAAACTACCACTCTTTGATAATTAACTCTTCATGAATGTTTGCTCCAAATATTTTTGAAGGACCTTTCAATTTTCACATCTAACGTTAATTTTAGTTGACTAACAAATCTTATGATTAGTTGTAAACAAAAAACTTTTTGAGTTGACATTTCCTTGCCCATTTCTTCATAGACAGTAACAATTTGAGACCAAACTAAGGTAAGTGAATTTTTAAATGTTGTTAAAACCCTTATAGGGGATGCAATCATGAAAATTATAACTCCACAAATCTGAAAAGTTAAGTCCCACTAGAAGCAAAGAAGCAAAAAAACAATGAGACAATAGGTTTATGATCAACTTATAAAGCCGTAATTGTTGAGTCAAGTCAACAGAGCATCACATAGTTAAGTGTTAATCCACATTATGCTATTCCATTATTTAAGATAATAAACACAGTAGACTGCACACAATAACAATGAAATGATAAAAATTCGACTTTAGATTGTTGGAAATTAAGTATAGCTATAAATAAATATTGCGACGACGCATTAAGCATTTTCAATAGATCAAATTATATGGTTGATAATATAATTATGGATATAAAAAATAAATGTAATAAGTAAATTTATGTAAAGATATAAAAATAGAAAAAGAGGAGAACTTATCTTGATATAAAAGGAGTTGGTTGTGGCATGACTATGTCACTGTCCTAAAGTCGAATTTTCCCCGTCCTTTACACACGGTTTTGTTGACAATCGACCCCCAGGATTACACAACCTTTGCAATTTCGGTGTAGGCGGAACCGCAAATTGAACACTGCTCAGAACGTTGCCAAAGGACCTCCAAGGACGGGTTTAGAAAGAGAGTTATAGAAGAGAAAGTAGTAATTTGTTGTGTGTTTTTGAGTAGTAGAAAAGGAGTATTTATAGTAGTAAAATGACATAGAAATTCTTAAAATTAGTATAGGAAAAAGTGTGTCTAAAAGACCACACAAATCAACCATTGAAAATAGTCCCAATGTTAGAAAATTGCTCCAACATTAATTTAGGTCAATTTACTAGTTTTTGCTTCTTTTGAAGCATCAACTCCAACATGAGACGGTAGGAAAAAAAACAAGATAACCGAGAAATTCTAAGATGGACAAGGCTACTACATCACAATTACGCATATATTTAATATTATTATTGTAATTAGAAAGACGAATCAAACAAGATTTCACATGATTATATTTTTTCCATATATACTACAAATAATATCAAAAATTCTCTTCGCTTATAAATAATGTCAAAAAAAGAAATGATGGGTTTGGTTATTATTGGAGGAAGTATAACTAGAATTGATAAGCGGCTCAGTTCACACACATATTTAAGTGCACTACTCAACTCGAAACTAAACTCTAACTCAAATAAGCTAATAATCTCCATAAAACACAGTAAACAACAAATTAAATCGAAAAAGTAGTCAAATTGTGATTATACCATACGCCTAAAATAATAATTATATGATAATAAAGTATAAAAGAACGAAGATATACATACAAGAAATTGTATTGCAAACTAAGAATTTGAAATTGATAGGATTAAACGCCTAAAGAAGATGATTGAATGAAGTATGACAGTAAAAAAGTTTTAAGGTATGAAACTCGAGATATGGAGCTTTAATAATGTAAACTTAAATAATTAACAAGATGGGGATGTAGCTCAGATGGTAGAGCGCTCGCTTAGCATGCGAGAGGTACGGGGATCGATACCCCGCATCTCCATTTTTATTTAATAATTTTAGTAACGAAACACATTTCTACTTTACGTTTTTACTCTTCACCCTAATATTCATTTTCTTTACATTTCTACACTCATCTGCTTCATTCTTCCCACATGGAACGAAACATTCAGCTAAGCATCCGCTAGCCATGAATCCGTGTCACGTTGCTTCATTATATGGAATTGTGAAATTTGAATCTTTGGCTGATCCGAATGAGAAAAATACCAGATTATTCAGTATACGCATTTTGTTGTTAGAAAGTACCTTGAATGTCTAGCGCTGCTCAAAGTCGCGGCAGAACCAAGCTTGAGTAGCCCCTTGTTTAACAAAATTGACAACGGGTGCCAAGAGTTGGTTGAAACAAGTAACTTGATTTGTATTACCTGTAGATGCTAAATGTCTTTGTTTTCTTCGTCGTCATCTATACAACTCCGTCAAAGGCATTCAATCTCCTTTAAATGAGATCATCTTGCTCATTTATCAGCTTCATTCCACGGAAACTCATGTTTTAGGCGTATACAAAGAGAGTTGGTGGAAGAGAGTAGCATTGGTGAGACGAAATCTCGAGGCATAGGACGAAAAGAGAATAACATACTAGTTTTTACTTGAGTTTTACTGGGGTTGAAAAAAAATACCTATAATGGCTATAAATAGATCAGTTACCAACTTAGCAAACGAGTATAATAAGCGTAATTGTGTTCTAATCAATACTACAAGATAAATATTAAAAGTAAATGTTCTATGATACTTCAAAACTATGTTACTTCGACTTTTCACTTTAGAGTTAATACCCGTGTCGACACGACATAGATATGGGTACCCTCAACTTATTAGTCCGACACTTCTGCTAAGGGTGCTCAACTAACGAGGCTTACCCCCACAAAAGTAGGTGATGAGAAATTATAAAGCATTAGTACAATAAACTTAATTGTTTGTAATTGTAAAAGCATTTAGATGGGGAGTATGCATTCTATACCGCTATCCTCGTTTTAGGACAAAATCTCCATGTCTAAAAATTTAAGTCATGCCGAGCCCAGCACTTTGGGTGTGCACCCTGTGTCGAGCACTTATACCCGGCCACCCGGGTTTGTTTCAATGAAACTTTACTAAAATACAATTAAGGCACCCAAGTGAGAAATAAACCAAGTGATTTTTTACACTTGAGCATTTGGCCATATGTTTTAGCCATCTTCATCATATGGAGCAATCGATTACAGTACAACTGAAACTGCTTTCGATACCATTTTAATTTGCAGTATTCAAGTGGCCATATGCTAAGAGAACTCTACAAAAATTGTACTGTAGTAAGGAAATTAACAGCCTTCGTAATTGCAATTTAGCCTTTCTCTTAAGTCTTAACCCCATGAACCTGCCTGAAGTTACCATTTCCCTTCTCGTGCCAGGCGCGAAACATCAGTATAACTACAAAGCTCTATAACACTAAGACAATCTAATAGAAGTATTAGTCAGAGCATAACAGAAATAAATATCTCGTAAAACAACTCATGCATACATAATTTATCACCGTCATATAATACGTATGAATTAAGCAACAGCAACAGCAACAACAACACCTTGAGCGCAAAAGAAAGAGGCCACACAGACTCAGCAAAGGTTATCACTTACTGTATGATATTGTTAGGATCTATTCCCCACTTCTCACCTTTTCACAATGCAGGAAATACTGCCATCAATTTCTATCACAGTAGTAGCATTTATCTTACTTGCTTACTCATATTTGTTGGCAACCACACTTTGACCAAATTTCCTATCACAATTTGCTCCGTTTATTCTCCTCTTCAACTGAAATTCAGTAAACGAGAAACACTCTGTAAATTTTCACCAATAATCAGAGTACAAATATGCAGACTTGTAAAAAAAGAACTTCAGTATGTACACTTCTCAAAATAACTACAATATACACCACAAATATAACAATAACAAGAAATACGTTACCCCTCAAAGGTTCCTGCAAATCAGGGGTTAAGGGGTGGTCAGATGTAGTGACGTACACAGCCTTACCCTTACGTTAGCAATGTATAGAGATTGTTTGTAGATGACCAATGAGAAAATTGCATGGAGAAATGCATCTAATATCTGTGATAGCTAAATAGCAAAGAGCATGGACATATGATATAAAAATAAATAATAAAGTTTAGAGCTAAATAAAAAGGCATAACGTTACCATTACGATGAGAAGTTATAGTCACTTAACAAATACATCAAGCAAATTAGAGCAGAACGACAGAAGTCACAGAACATATGTGATAGCTTCCATTAGTCCATTCTAAAACATGGATATCAAAAATAGAAAGAGCAACATACCATTATCCTCCAAAAAATACTTGCGAAGCAAAGCTTTGTCCGGATCGCTAACATTAGGATTACGAGAAGTGAGCAAGCTCAGAAATAAAGAAGCAGTTTTGGCATCAGCAGCAAATCCTTCGCTTCGCATTTGGTGAAGATGATCCAAAGCTTGAGCGATGTCATTAATACCGAGAAATCCTTTAACAATTGTATTGTATATGCGTTCATTTGGAGAACATTCATTGTCCGCCATCTCCTTTAAAAGTTTGGTTGCATCACTCAATAACCCTTTCTTACATAGCCCATTAATCATTATATTGTAGATAGCTATGGTCGGCCCCAACCCCTTAGCCATAAGAAAATGGAACACCTCAACAGCTTCTGCTAGTCGTCCGACTTCAAAAAGCCCATCAATTATGATACCGTATGTAAACATATTTGGGGCCACTCCATTATTCTCCATCTGTTTACGTAAGGATATCGCCATATCAATCTGTGCATTTTTAAACATGCCATCAAGCAATGAACTATAAGTGACCACATTGGGTGCCACGCCTCGATCTTGCATCTCTTTAAAAAGCTGAATTGCAAGCTGGAGTCTGTCATCCTTGCACAAGGCATCTATAATGGTGTTATAGGTGAACACATCTGGGGTTATTTGTGTTCCTTTAAGATGCATGTCCCAGAATATCTCCAAAGCCTTGTCAATTTTTTTACACTTGCAATATCCATTGATTAAGGTGGTGAAAGTCACAACATCAGGAATGATACCATCTTTCACCATAATATCCAAGAGCTTTTCTGCCTCCTCCATCTCCCCCCGCAAACAGTAGCCATCCAACAAAGCACTGTAAGTAATAATGTCAGCGTGGACACCTCTTTTAGTCATGAGCTCAAAAATGGCCCTTCCTTCTCTGACATTTCCTTCTTTGCAGTAGCAGTCAACTAAGGTACTGTAGGTGACAATGCTAGGAGCAATGTTGTTGTTCAACATCTCAGTTAGCAACCCCTTAGCATCATCCCAATGCCCTAAACTACAGAGTCCTCGAATTAAGGTAGTGTATGTGACGACGTTAGGTAAAATGTTCTTGGCTGTCATTTCCTTGAAAAGACTAAGTGCTTGAGGTAACAATTGGTCTTTACAAAGACTATCAATGATGGTGCTATAAATAACAACATCGGGCTTAAAGGGGGCACTAGACTCCATATTTCGAAGCAAACAAAGAGCACCAGCATTGTCGCCAGATCGACAAAGGCCTTTGAACATTGAACCATAAGTCATATGGTCAGGATGGATCCCAAGCTTGACGGTTTTATCCAATAATATAACAGCTTGGTTCAACTTATCGGAAACAATAAGACCATTGAGTAAGGTATTGATAATGACAATATTAGGTAGATAGCCAAGTTTAAGGTGCTTACCCAGAAGAGAGAATGCAAAATCAACGCGGCCCAAGGAACAATAACACTTGGCGAGAGTACCAATGGAATGCATATCGGGACGGAGACCGGAGAATTCAAGCTGATTAAAGAAAGTAATAACAGTATAGAAAGGGGGGTGGGGTTGAATCTTAGACATGGCAGATAACAGCTGAGTGAAGACGATAATAGAAGGGCGAGGACGAAGAGAGTTCAATTGATGAAATATCGAAACCGGAACAACAATTCTAGTAAGCCCTAAGCGACATTGTTCTCTAACAGAATCCAGAAATAATCGAGGGTCGTCAATAACATGGGTAAAATGAGATGAAGCAAATGCGAAATGACGACAATAATTAGGGCTAATAAATTTGGAATGAAATTGAAATTGAAATTGAGGAAAGTTACCAGATAGAAATCTAACCATTTTCGTCGACATTAAAAAACAAGAATGAAGAACAAAGATTTAATAATACATTTTCCAATTTGCGTAACTTGAAGAATTGAATTGCAGTCACCTTAGTTATTCTTATTAAAATAGTGAATTTAAAGAAATGTTGTGAATCTAACAACTTTAGATTTTCTTAACAGCTAACTTTCAACTTTTTCATTTTTTCGAGTATGTTTGACCTAATTATCTAGAAGCAATTTCTATTTTTGAAAATAAGTTTTTTGTAAGCTATTTCTTGGAAAAATAGTATGGGTTTAGCTACTATTTTACACTATTATTTCTTAAAAGAAGTTTTTTCTACCTAAGAAAATGTAAAATAAAAATATTATGATTATAGTATATCAAAATGTGTCTTTATTTGTAGGGAATTAACAAATATAAATGAAAATGTATTTATTTTATTTTATTACAAAATATTTTTAACATACAAATTTATCATTTAGAAGAAGTAAACGTAGAAACACCAAATCGATGCTTTTATTTTTGAGCACCAAAACTAGATTTTGACCTTTTTAAAAGTACTTTTTAAGTTGTAAAAAAAATTGTTTAGCCAGTCTAAAAGTACTTCAAAAAATATGGTCAAACACATACTTCATGCGTATCCCTCTATCTCTGGAAAAGACTTTGATCATAAATAACTCTTGGTTACGATTTCAGAAGACGGTAATATGTTTTCCCAAATAAAATATCTCGTGAAGACGACGAATTTGGAAAAAAAAAATTAATGTTTATATTCAGAACATTTACCAAGGAGTTCTCATGGGTCAAAATTTAATCCGTCAAAAGACTTTGACTGATCATAATTCTTAACTATCAATTTTGAAAACAAAGAAAACAATATTTTTTTTTCCAAGTCGAAGATCTCGTAACGACGTACGTTTTGAAAAAAGGAAATTAACGTCTTCTGAAATCGTAGTCAAGATTTATTGTCGATCAAAGTTTTTGTTTTAAAAAAAAACAAAGAGGTACAAGTTAGAAACTGAAAAGTTTGAGGGGTACAACTGTACAAGTGAGAAAATCTTTAACAACTTTTCAGATCTCACGGATAAGGTTTATTGCTCTTTTTTTGGGGTTTATTTTTTTTTTTATTGTTATTTTTTTTTATTTGTTTAAAATATTGTATTACGCGGGCCATGTGGTTCTCATGGTTAGAAAGAGAGCAAGTCCAATTGTTTAATGAAAACATTTTTAAAATAATGTTAAAAAAATAAGTATTTATTATTTTGGGTCGGGTTTAAAACTATTTATCAAAATGGTGTCCACGTACGCTTGGATTTCGCGAACCAAAAATACGAAGGAAACACGCCATTGGCAATGACGTGTTTCTAGTGAGTAAAAAAATGCAAACTTACAAAAATGGATTAAAGCAAACACGTCATTGGGAATCGCGTGTCTGTGAACAGTACTAATTTTTTTTTTCTAAAAAAAGTTTTTTTTTTGGAACAAAAATAAAAAAATTAAAGACACGTCATTCCCAATGGCGTGTTTGTTCCGTGTTTCAGGTTTTGAAAACTCGAGCCTACGTGGATACCATTTTGATAAATAGTTTTGAAACTGCCCAAAACGACAAATACTTATTTTTTGAGCATTATTTTAAAAATGTTTTCTTGTTTAATTTAGATATTCACTAGCAATTTTAAAAAATTGCAAGCTAGTGATTAAATCATAATAGTTTGGTTTAAGCAACTAACTTCATTAAGCTAGGAGCATAAATGGACTTACCACTAAGAAACAACCAATAGAACTAAAATATTAAATGCTTAAACGTATAGTTAAAGTGTTTTCTTGCTGCAAAAAATTTAACAATAAGGCTCTGTTATTTTTGACTGAATTTGTCTGAACTGAACTGAACTTAATGTAGCTGAACTGAACTGAACTTAATAGAGCTGAGCTGAACTTAATGAAAATGAAAATGAACTGAACGGAATTTAATGGAACTGAACTAAACTGAATTGAATTGAATTGAATTGAAATAATAAAAAGATAAAATAATAATAATAATAATAATAATAATAATTATTATTATTATTATTATCTATTAATCATTAGTATTATTATTACTATTAATCATTAGTAATAATAATATTATTAATATAATATAATAATAATAATCAAATAAGATATAAAAAAATATTATAGTAATATAATAAAAAAAAAAATATTAATATGAATGATAACATTATTAATTATAGTAATAAATATATAAAATTAAGTAGCTAAAAAATAAATATGATAAGTATAATATAATAATATAAACAATAATATAAAATATAAAATATAAAATATAATTAATAATAATAAAAATTAATATCATATTAATATAGTTCATTATTAATAATAATATTATATTAATATTATTTAATAATAATCTAATCAGATGTATAAAAAAATAAAAAAATAATATAAATGATCACATTATTAATAACAATATAATATAGTAATAAATATATTAACAATAGTAACTAAAAAAAATATAAATAATATAAATAGGAATAAAGTAAATATAATAAATAATAATAATAGGCCTAATAATATATTAATACATTATAATAATAATTATTATTATTATTACTATTATTAATAATATTAATAATAAGAATAATAATAAATATTTTTCTAATAATATTCATAATAATGAATATATCAATAAAATATAAAATATATTATTAATAAATATTAATAATACTAATATTTCCATTAATCGTAATAATATAATTAAATAAATATATTAAACATAAATATAATAATATAAAGAATAATTATAACGATGATATAATAGTAATAAAATAATTTTTTAAAAATATAATATAAATATAATAATAATAATAACAATATTAAATGAATTAAATTAATAATAACAATGATAAGAATAATAATCATAATAATGTTGAAATAAAAGTAATTTTAACTGAACTGAACTGAACTTAATAGAGCTGAGTCGAACTGAACTGAACTGAACTGAACTTAATAGAGCTGAGCTGAACTGAACTTAATAAAGCTGAACTGAACTGAACTGAACTTAATGAAGCTGAACTGAACTTATAGGAACTGAAATTAAGTCCAAAAGAATAGGGCCCAAGTCTCTCTTGTACTAGATATATCCGTTACAAGCTTCTAACAGGTCAAGTATCTTCCGCTTGGTAGATTAAACAAACCTAGTGAATCACAAGTGACATATCTTTTCCTACCCGTCACAAATGAGAATTTGTGAAAAGTTAAACAGAAACAACATCCGTCACAAATGAGAATTTGTGAAAAGTTATACAGAAATAGCAAAGTAAATGGGGTAGAGTAGTTTATAAAAAAAAAAATACATTAGACAAGGAGTTTGGCCTGAATTTGTTCAACAAAGCTAACATCCTTCACAAAGCTTACTGCCTCAATCTTGCTCCAAACCCGCTTTATGCCTTGCGATTTCAGGAGTGATATCACCTATTTGAGGGACTGAAAATACCAATCCTATCCCAGAGTTCCGAAAAGTTGAAAGCCAAAGCCATCTTAAATAATGACATATTGGACATCATGTACTCGTATTTCATTATAGCATAGTGGTAAAAGGTTGAAGGCTATCAGACATTAAGGTGCAAAGGTGGGAGAATGAATCTCCTGATTTTTAACTTTTGCATAAGGTACTATAATCATTGAGATAGTCCTGAACATAGTTGCCGCCTTTTTCCAAATTTGATTGAATGATAGACGGGCAGCTTGTGACGGACATCAAATCTCTTGTTCACGGAGGAGGACCAAAATGGTTGCATAGAGTAATCTAAAGGTCCGCCTTAGCATAATCATGACATTCATCTAATAAAACTGTCAACAATGAATCGGTGTCATCAAGCCACTTATCCCATTATTACCACAGTGCTGCATTAACTGGGATTGTAAAATGTGCTGTGCTGTGGCTTCTCTCCCTTCCCCTCGCTCTCCTCCTTTCACTACCCTCCCTCCCTCGCCCTTTCCCTCCATCTCCAGCATGTCATCCCCCCTCCCTATAACAGTCAGCTCTATTTAACAAATCCAGTTTATAAATTTGTCAAGCTGGCAGGCCTGAAGCAGCAACTAAGCATGAGCAATATGACCACCCTGTTACACCAAGAAAAAGAATCGCACGAACTTGACGAGTGATTAAGAGTTATAAATTAAAAGAGCAGAGACAAAGCTAGCATCAGGAACACTTGGTTAATAAATAAAAATTCAAGTAAATACCCAAATATGCGTTGAATCCGCTAAGGTCAAGACCACTAACGCATGCAAATTCAAACCAAGTGAGCCATCCCTTCATCGGGTTCCCAAACCTTAGTGCTGTAACTTTGACACCCACTTTTAAACCGTCTTCCTTATACTGTGATATATCATGATACAATAGCCAAGGTTTATACCTGTTATTTAATTCAAGGGTATCCTAAAGAAAAATCCTTTCCACCGTTTGATGTGATTGAGTTTTTTGTCCGCTAAATTCATTACTGGTATATAGCCCCAAAAATTCTGTACAAGTCCTATCATTAATAGAATAATAATTCAGACATAGTTCAAACTGGTGTAAGTGCAAAGCGAAGATATACTACTTATACGGGTGCACCGCGACTGCGTACAAAAATAAAACTTGTTTTTTTCTGGAAAAAAAAAAAGAAAAAAAAAAGAACAAAGTTTGCAACCAATAACTTTTCTAAGTTTTTAAAGAGGGCTACCATGTAAGATGAAGACAATGGACAAAGAGAAGGGTAAATTAAAAAAAAAACCATAGGAAATAGTGGAAGCTTTATGGACACGGCATGTTTAAGGCACCGGAGGCAATTAGGGATTTAGCTTATGCCTCGCTGAGCTCTCTCAGCATGCCTGAGGCACGGTTTCTAAACTAAGATTTCATGTGCGTAAGAGATCATACCTGGTGTGCATAAACTGTATCATCATAGAACAAAGTTCAACAAACACCAGATGCATACAATGGGAGGACGATACAAGGATCTAAACTTCCTTTTAAAGCTGACCATCCCAATAATATGCTCCCCAAATATGCCTGAGGCTGCAAATCAAAACTTCATGCTGACTTCCTCTGACCTAAACTGAAAAGTGATGACAATTCTTTCCCTATAACTCCCAGTATCTAGGCTTACAGCACTTACAGGTGTAGGCACGGAAAATTTATTAAAGTGCCGAAAATAAACTAAAATGAATTATTTTAAGTTAATATCAAATTTTAGCTTAATTTAATTATATTTGTCCCGATCAATGGAATCCGGGTCGACCCATATTGCAAATTGGGTTATTTGGGTCCTAAAGCAAAGAGGATGGTCAATTGAGCCCAACAAGAAGACAAGCTCACAAAAGAGTTAATTGAGCCCAATAAGAAGACAAGCTCACAAAAGAGTCAATTGAGCCTAACAAGTCAAGCTCATGAAGATAGCCCAAGTCTTAAAGTCCATTAATCAAGGGAGAAATCCTTATAAATAAGAGACTTCTCCACCATTTCCAAGGGTAGAGAAAAATCACTTTGACAAGAGAAAAAAAATCACTTTTACAAGAGAAAAACTCATTTGTCAAAGTGAATAGAAAAGAGACATCAAAAACTCTCAAATTATCTCTACAAATCTCCTTCGCAAGTAGTCAACAAGCACCACAAAATCGTGCCGCCTACGCAAGGAAAACTCAAATCAAATTCAAGCATCGAAGAGAGATTCAAGTCAACGCGACCCTCTCAAGAAGCTAAAGTCAAGCAAGCGAGCCTTGAAGATCGAAGACTCGTACTTTAGTAACGTTGTATAATCAGAGGATAAATAGAGGTTGTATACATAACTTTCTAATATTAATATAAACTCATTTGTCTCTCTATTTTGTGTTACAGTTGTATTGCAATACAAAATTTGTTGTTACAACAGGTACGCCACAAATTCTCATTTGTGACGGACACTATCCGTCACAAGCTTAAGACGGATACCATATTCTCTCACAAAATACCCATCAAGGGTGAGTGGAGAAGCACATGGGGGTGCCCACCTTGTTCCCTCTACCCATTTCTTCTCACAAAATACCCGTCGCAAGATCCGATCCGTCGCAAGCAAGACCAACTGCAGGTACGCTGCTACTAATATAGAGCTCAATTTTCCTTACTTCTTTGACTTACTGCCGACAAGAACAAGTATAGTGTATACTGTATACATAGGGGTGGCAATCGGGTCAGTCGGGTCGGGTTTGGGTCGGGTCATATCGGGTTCGGGTCGTATCGGGTTCGGGTCGTATCGGGTCAGACAACCCTTTCGGGTCGGGTCGTTATCGGGTCGGGTCATTTTCAAGTCAAATGATACATCGGGTCGGGTCGGGTTTGGGTCGGGTCGTAATCGGGTCCGGTTATTTTATCGCAGTACTTCAATATTTTTCCATTAAATCGAGTTTTAAATTATTATTTGGTTTAATTAATTCATTATTAAGTCAAACATATCAATTTAAACAATAAATCACTTTCATTTTTATCTTTATTAAGGTTAATAATTGTCAGGACGTCAATTTAATCGGGTCAGTATCGGGTCGGGTCAATGTCGGGTCGGGTCTAAGGCGGGTTCGGGTCACTGATTTTCGGGTCGTCAACGGGTCGGTCGGGATGGTCGGGTTTTGGGTTGCAGTATTCTCGGGTTGGGTCGGGTCGGGTCGGTTTTGCTCGGGTTTCGGGTCGGGTCACTCGGGTCGGGTCAGACTTGCCAGCTCTATGTATACATATGGATTCAACTCAGATAAAAGCAGAACTTAACTTTGTTGCCTAATTCATTAATGAGACATAAGATAACCGAATTGAACATGAAAAAGTTAACATCTAATTAAAGCATACCTAAACTATATATAGCAGATTCCAGAACCCAGTCAACATCTAACAATACAGTGAATGTCAGTTGTGTAAAAAAAAAATCAGGCTACTAAGTAAACATAAACGCAAAAGAAATGACCTTCAAACAAATTTGTACGAACATATTTATACAAATAAGTTCCGATTTTTTAAAATAAGTTTGATTCGGAACCAAAACAACAATTTTATACAGAGTATTTTGAGCATTTTTTTCGAAAAAAAAAAGATCCGACCAGCTAAAAGTAGAAAGAAAACATTACAGTCACGAATACAAAGAGCCTCCTCTCCGAAACAATTAACTTGATCATCCCAGATAAAAATAAAATCTATGTCAGTAATAGATTTGCCACCACAATCAGACAAAATGTTGAATAAAAAAAATACTGCTATAAATTAAGTGTCTTAAAACTAGATAACATTGCAAGCCAAAACAAAGATAAAATACATGTCATCCAAACAGAAATGGATCTACTGCTTGCTTCACAGTGAATGCTAAAATTCTTATACCTCTCACCTTTCACCTCTCTACGGTTAATGCATGGATAACAACATAAACATTTTGAAGGTACGATAGGAATGAGGAAACAATGTTTGCTTAATCTGAAAGGACACTGAGAAGCCCGGAAAAGAAAGAGCCACAAGTAAAGCATAGTTCAAGTTACCACAAAAAAATCAAAATCAGCAATAAAAACCCATGCCATTTCTCCCAAAATAACTGCACGAAAGCCAGTTTACATCTCTAACAATATGAGTTAACCCAATAGAGGAATCACGAGCTGTAAACCATTTGTTGTCCATAACACTTACAAACATTGGAGCCTTTCTCATTTCATTAACATAAATAAATTAACTGATTATCATACAAAAGATGAGATCATATTCAACTGTCCCTCAAAGTCATAGTCGAGATGGAGTATATTCAAAGATAGTTTTGTTGCACCTTCCATCGCTTAATAGCCCTTGTTGTTGAATCTTTTGACATAATATTGCAGGTATCTATGTGCAACTACAACCCTCCACCACAAGAAAAAAATAACAGCTCAACAGTTTTTGCAAGCAGCCCCACTAATTTACAACAGCCAACAGCTATGATAGAGTACGTTAGAATATTATAGGCCACTCAATTATACTCGATCTCTCTATACAGCAAAAGGCCATAGATTTGTGTAACAAAATAGCACCCATCTTACTTGCTTAGCCTTTTTTGTTTATCTAATCCCACGGCTTCTCAATTTCCTATCAGAACTTGCTTCATTCATTCTCTCATTCCCTGACGATTAGTAAATCATCAGTGATCAGATAAACTTCATCAACTGTTGCTTACAACTTATATCTAAACTTCACTACACAAAGCATATGACAAGAAATGGCAGAGGCTTAGGATTATAAACAAAAGCAACAGCCATTATAAATAACTAATGCAAGTACAACTCAAAATATGTCATACCCTCCATTAGTACCAATGGAACGCATATCGGGACGGAGACCGGAGAATTCAAGCTGATTAAAGAAAGTAATAACAGTATAGAAAGGGGGGTGGGGTTGAATCTTAGACATGGCAGATAACAGCTGAGTGAAGACGATAATAGAAGGGCGAGGACGAAGAGAGTTCAATTGATAAAATATCGAAACCGGAACATCAATTCTAGTAAACCCTAATCGACATTGTTGTTTTACAGAATTCAGAAATAATGGAGGATCATCATCATTAAAACGAGGTATCGCAATTGCGAAATGACGAGAGTAAAAAGGGGGAATAAATTGAAGAAGAGATTGAAAAGAGGAAAGACGAAAAATATTACCAGAAGTTGTCGCCATTATCATCACCGGAATTAGTATCGGAAAATGGAGAAAGATTATGATTTCCCACTATCTATAGGTAGATAAAACTACACAAATTCTCATTTCACACAGATATCATCCGTCTAAACTTAAAACAGGTCAAATACATATTAAGTCACTTATATTGCCTTACCTATCAAAATATTTGTTTTTATTACCACCACTTGACCCGTCTTAAGCATTAGACGGTTAATACTTGTCTTAACCAAGACTTTAATAAAATTAAGAGGACGTCCTCCTTATAATCTAACGGGAAATCATCTTCCTCAGTTTCATTTTGATTCTCCTACTTTGACGATAAAAGAGGTCGTCATGCCAAACACAAGTATTTTTCACTAATAGACGCGTGAATTATAGTTATTTTAAGTATATAGATTTAAGTCATGCACTTCTTTTATTATTGTGAATGACGATTAATACAAAAAAAACATGTTATTTAGAAACCGAAGATCAGCGAGTGAAAATATATCAGTTGCTTTTTCAAAATTTGCGGCCGAAATTAATATTTATGACTAACTAAGTAACTAGTGGTCACTAAACATATGTGGGCAAAAACTTCAACACATGTTCGCCTGATTTAGCGACTAGAGTTGGGAGGTCGATGACAAAACGGAGGCGTCGGAGCTATCGCTTAAAGAGCAATACTTTCATTCTAAAGGCGTTTTTCAAGGGGCTTGGTGGAGGTGGTGTCCGTTTGTGGGTGATGCGTTTGGATATTAGTTATATGGTGGTGATGGTGAGTTTGGGTTTTAGGGTTGGGATGTCGGAGGAGAAAGAGGGTATATTACATTTGCTAGAGGTCATATCTTCTTGAACACTAATCTATATATCTATATCTGTATCTATATAATAATAATAACATTAACAGGCAAGATGATCCCCTGGGTGAACGACACGTGGCACTATCAAATAAGAACTAAATTTTTTGCAGCTCTTTAAACACTTCTAAGCCAAAACAATTAAGAGACTCGTATCTTTGTCTTCCCCTACAGTGCGAGTTAATATCTTATCATAACATCACCGTTAATACCTCATTATTGATAATTTGTATAATTTCCCTCACAAAGAGCAAGTGGCAAGGCAAGTGGGGGGCTCCATTTGCACCCCACTTGCCCCCACTTGCTTTTTATGAGGGGGATTTGACCAGTCGCAAGTTTACGACGGATCGGTCCGTCACAAATGAAAATTTGTGTACAAAGATATAGGAATAAGGATTTTTCGTGATTCACAATCAACCCAAACACGGAAAAGTAATTCAAAGGAGCATTAAATTAAATTATCAAAACTCGAAGCGATATTTTGAATATTACATCAAGTCATCATCAAGTTATTCCAAAACAGCTACTTGGCCAATCTGAACAAACACCACACTTGCCCATATTAGCTTGAAGACCTTGAATTAAACAAACATTTTCTCATCAATCTACCATACCCGTATTACAAAGGTTCATAAGCTTGAATTAAGTCGGATCACGAAAACTCTACGTACGGGGATCAAACACTCGTTACACGTGAGACCGACTCGTTTATTTCATAATTAAATCCCTTACATTTCCGGTCTTCACCGCCCATCCTCTTACTATGCCTTCGTGATGGTTGATGGTCAACAATATTCTTCACAAAGCTTAATGCCTCAATCTTGCTCCATACCCTGCCGTAGGCTGATTTGAATGCGAGGAATACATATACTGATGAGGTCCTCAACTTGTATACTCAACTAATCGCCTTTTGCTGTTGGAACTCCCCAAGTAGCCTTCTGAAAAAACGTGTTATTCAGATATTTCCTTTGGACGTACCAGTTGATGTAATTCGCTACACCATTAAAAACCCATCTTTATGTGTTTTCATCATAGGGGTAAAATAGGTGACGATCCATAAACACGAGCCTCTTATATATAGTTAAATAAAACTGAACACTATACCAGAGGCCAAGGGTAAGGGTATAACACTTTTTATACCAACAAACTTTTCAAACAAAAGAAACAACAGTGTTGCAATTCGGGGTCAAGATTACTCAAGATCAGGCTAAAAAAAGATAATATCGTTGAGTAAGATTGCGCAGGAATGGTGTTTATTGATTCATAACTCAGGCTAAATCGCTGCAAGTTCTATGAATTATTTGTTGTCTGAAAACGGAATATTAGCTAAATCAAAAAGTTATACCCATCTCAAAAAGAGTGACCACATGAAGGATCAATTTGGTGAAACTGTTAAAACAAAACATGGCATATCTTCTACTTTAGGTTTCAATTAATATTTGTTATTCTTGCATGAAAGGTAAGGCCGAGATGTTGCTGAATAGTCTAGTTTACACACTTGCCACAATAAAATGTCACATAACCAATTCACCCAACCCTTGTAAGTCATACCCATACCAGGCCACCGTGCAGCGGACAGTGTAAGGTTGCACATATAAACGGCCTCGCTTGCAGTCTCTTGCCATGACATAGTAAACTAACATTTTGACCTCAGTTGATCACTTTAACTAGGACCTTTACTTAAACTCGACAAAAAATATCTACTCCCCAGCATAAAATAATATCGGTAGGTTCAGCCTCACCATACGGAAACATGAGGGTTCCTTCTGTTCTCTTACAAGTGGGTGGCAAATTAACTCTAAGCAAGCTTACTGCAAAGTCCTGAGTCCTAACAATCGTGCATTTACCCAAGTCGACCAATAGTTAAAATCGATAATTCATACAACTATATAGACGACTTGAAGATGATAAAACTAATTTCTAAATCTTACCATACGAAATGCCGAGGACAAGGGCGACAATCACTGCAGTCAAACCCACCCAAATCATTGCGCTCTTAACCCGACAGCCCTATATCATGAACACCAACTCTCCATAGGCGGAAGCATATATGATTCACCAAGTAATGTTGTTATTATACGTATGCAGCAGTATTTTTTTAGATTAGTCACTCTAATGTTCTGCCAGGAAATCATTGTATATATCTGATGTCCTTCCGGTCTCCTTGAAAGTTTTCCAATATTTGCTATCCCCCATAAGCACAAACTTCATCTGCGAAAGAAAAATATTTATATTTCTCATAAACCACTGAACATATTAGTTGATAAATAAAATCTTATTTTTATTTCAAATTGATACACAAAAATGAAAGGAAGATACTGTGCTTAGATAAATACTCATTTACATCAATCTTTGACAACAACCAAAAAAAAAAAGCCAATTACCAGTTCATTCACAAAGCCTTCTTTGCCTTATACCCTAGTCTAAACGTCGCAACCAAAACTTCTTCCTTTTCATCCAACTCGAGTCCTCTATGATGTAGATGTCGTCAATGGAACTGACCCTATAAACCAAAGCAATTACACATTCTCAAACAATGTAACCAATAATGACTTTTTATCATACGAGGGAGAGACAAAGTTGGCACTGAAATTCAGCTTTGTCTATGTACGGGTAGATCAGCTTTTAAATAGACATTTGAAATATAGCTGAAGATTAACAAAGCTCTGTAAAAATGCCTTACGTAGCTAGCTTCTTTTACCATTGTGTGGTAGGTATATATTTGCAGCTGCAACACCTAGTTTATTCTCATTTCCCACCTAATTCATCTTCTAATCAATCTCTTTTAGTCTTTCAACCTCTCATTCCGTATTTATAGGTGTCCGTGTGTCCGACACGGTGTCCGATACGGGACGACTACTTAGAAGGAGTGTCCGTACTACCTAGTTTGCAGCTGCAACACCTTGGGCCCAAGAAAACAGATAAGAAGCTATATGGACACTACAAAGACCGTCATCCATGATACTGTTAAGAACAATGGCATTATTCTCCATTTCTCGACACAAGAAACATAGACGTCAATTCGCAACAATTTAGCACATACCTTGCATCAAAACATGTTTTTTTCAATGAAATTCTACTGCAAATAAAATTAAGGCGCCAAAGTGAGAAAAAACATCCCCTATTTAAGAAAAGATTAGGATTACAACCTAGCTATAACTGGGCTGGGTTTAATATTTTTTAGTCTATCCTGTATTATTTTGGGTATAGATGCACCTAATCTTATAGGTTGAATATCTATCAAAATTAAAACTTTACACAAATTTACCACCAGTTTTTTTTATGTTGATGAAAAATCTTTTTTTTTTATAAGACTAGTTGTTGCTCCGCGCCCTACCGGGCGCAGCGCCCCAAATTGGTAAAATGCTAAACGGAAAAAAGCTAGAAGTACGGAAACATAAAGTGAAGTGGTCCATCACGTATTTAGAAATGGACGACCGTGCATAATAGCCATCACACAACTGGCGAAGATGCCAATGTTTAGTGCAAAACAATTAGAGAACAGTGACGAAATAGCTGGCAAAATCACAGCAACACGAAGGAGTACTATGTAGCTTTTTGCATTGGAGTTGTCATCACATTGAAATATCTTAGAGAATAGGGCTTTTTTGCAATAAATTCCTTAGGATTAATTAACTTTTCAGGCCTAAATAATTTCTCCGCATATTCTAGCCTTATTTCAATTTCAACTACTATTATCAGCTAAAACATGTCGTTATAGGGTCCTGCCACATACAGGTCATATATTATGTACTAAGTACCTAACTAAACAACCTACGTTGCTTTATTGGTTAATTAAGGCTTTTTTACAAAACACCAACTTGTACAACATCATGAATATTGGGCGGTTCATTGTCAGCTGTCATTTTCCTTCAGCTTACTTGTCACTCTTCTAAATTATGATGCTCTAGCAACAGCCTCCTCTTTTGGTTGTTTGTTGATGTCACCCCAAGAGTTTTCAGTGATCCAGGGGATGAAGTCCTTAAATCAGCCTAAGTATAGTAAAAACAGTGTCCCTCCAAATGTGCAAGTGATCATGTGGAAAACAAAATTAGAAATTTGAAGCCCCTCTTCTAGATGCACTGAGAGGAGTTTAAACCGAAACATATATTTCAACATAGGGTTTCATCGTTGCTCTTTCCCGTTGTTATCATGTACAAGTTAGTTATCTTGTGTACTCTAACACTTCATAGCATCCACTTCATCTCTATTCCATTTTCTACAACAGTTTGATCATGGAGAGCATGACAAGAATTACAGATATTTTAAGCAGATCTTTATGAGAGGAATGGAAAAGAACAAAGGAGTAATAGTGAGGGCAAACAAAAGATAGTACAACAAAAAAGCTAAGGAAAGTAAGAGGTAGTAGAACCAAAACACAAAGGGAAGCAAGAGGTATTAGTGGAATAACCCTCTAGAAGGGGTAATAGTTACCTACCTACCCCACACTTCCCCTTACGCGTAATGCATTATCTCACTCGGGTGTACTTTGTGCTAATATGTCCGAGTAGTACAATAAATGTTTTCCAGGTACCTGGAGCAACTTCACGCCCAGAGAGCCCATGCTAGCATACATGTGAGTGTTAATTTACATATCTATGAATGGATATGTTAGACCAACAAGAAACGTGATAAATTACATGAACCAGTAAGTAGACTAACATTAAAGAGCCTTTTTTTTCTTGATAAAGATCAAGATGAAGCAAAAACTAATTTATATAGTTTCATATCAACAAAGTTGCGGTAGTGGCTAGCTCAAGTGCTCAACACTCAGTCAGTCAGGTAAGCTCGTGCACATCAAAATGGAATTTGGCATCCATTCAAGTCGAATAGAACAATTTAAATATCATCAGATTTCAACAGATCCTCTCATTCAAGCCTCTCATCAGAAAATTAAATCCCTCCTTCAGCGCTAAGAGCCTAGGACTCTAGGGCCAAGTAAAGCTGCTGATAATTTTTTTCATTTACGATTCTTTGATGACCCACTCAATTTCACATGCCGAATTACCATGCTTCTACAATGGTGAAGATCGTGAACACCGCTCATAAGGTTTCCCTAACCCCCACGAAGCCAAATACCAAAAACTCACAAGTAAAAACTTGATCAAAGCATTTAAAATAACATATCCCCAATAATACATTTTCCATTTTCTGTATAGGTTAAGAACTCGACATCATCGTATGTGATATATAATGAACTAAACAAAATGGTTATTTGATTAGTTATGTATTTTAGTTACGTATTCATTTATTTTGATGCTCGTCAGTGGTCAATCAAAGACGGCCGCATACTTATCGAAAAACAAAGTTATATTTCACTATGATCATATTTATAGGTCCTCTATCTAGTTTGAATGGCTCCCTTTCTATTTCGCTGAAAAGTGTTGAATTTCCAACTTCACTTCTTAAATGAAATTAGAGTTGATGTCCCAATTTTATGGTGATATGGAAGTTTTTTTTTTTTTAAAGGGGCAACACTGGATAACTCAAGTTTTTATTTACAAAGTTTAGAAAGAAATAAAAATTAGAGTAAATTACAAATAAACCCCTTTTATAATCAACTTTTTTCAAACAACTTCATTTTATAACTTTTTATCCAAATAACTCCCTTTTAAAACATGTTTTTAAACAAATCAATACCTCTTTTCCTAAATGAGACTAACATTTTTTATTTTTTCAGCCAAAAACTCAATTTTTTCAGCCAAAAACTCAACTTTTTCATTCATCTTTCACTTGCGTAAGATATTGAACTCTTATCTACTTCCTTAATCATGAAATAGTCCATTAAAATAAGAAACCTAACTAATAAAGTTGAGACTTGAGTGTGTATGATTCGAGTGAATTAAAAATAAACTTAGCTTATTATCTTTTAAGAGTGGTTTGGAACATATATGGAGCTATGAAACTAAAGTATCGGTCTAGGAATTATGTTTTAAAGAAGGATAAGTCGGCTTTTATTAAAATAAGTCTAATGCCGGGCAACAAGGCATTGATATGTATAAAAACATATTTTAAAAAGGAATTATTTGGATAAAAAATTATGCCGGGCAACAAGGCATTGATATGTATAAAAGCATGTTTTAAAAAGGATTTATTTGGATAAAAAATTATAAAAGGGAGTTATTTGAAAAATGTTAATTATATAAGGGAGTTATTTGTAATTTACTCCAAAAATTATGAGAAAATTTGAAAGGGACGATGTAAGGAGGATGGAGGGAGTAACATGAAACCAAACAAAATAATTACATTTAATATTCTACTATTATACAACAAGTATGTACATGGTCCTCAATTTCACCCCACAAATTTTCATAGTACAACAAGATAGAGGTTATCCTTTGACATGTCAGATAAATCATTCTTCACTTCCTCGTACATTTTTACATCACCACCTTCATCCTCCTTATCCACGACAAATTTTGGTCTACATGTGACCATTTCCTACTGTCATAAAATAAACAATAAATAATTAATTCAACGATAAATCCATTCTACTCTAAGACAGACTAAAATCAGTAATTAAAGTGGTAAAATTAAAGTAGTAATTTGGACCAGCATCACATCAGCCGTAACAAGAAAAAAGTTCATTTCTCAAAATCACATAGATCACAAACTAAAATCAGAAGTTACATGTAAGAGAATCGAAATTAATGCGAACCTCACTATGGGATGTCGGAAGAATGGTGCCATTGTTGTACAATCAAAAAGTCACAGATATGGACATGAGATAACAATATAACCATTCTCAAAAACACAATTTCACAACAGAACTAAAACAGAAAAACACCAAAAGAAGAACCTAATATAAGAAATAACGGTATAACCGCAACCATACGTAAATGAAGTCATTAGTTTGCACCAAATCGGTAACCAAATAGCGCTCAATTCACACTGCCTTCAGGTCTGAATTTCAATGAAATGACCAACAATGAAATGACCTAAACTAAACCAGACATTTGCACTATATTTGTAACAAAGTAAAGGTTATTTCTCAAAATTACAGCGTTACGGACTGAATTTCAACGTACTAATCAATAACTAAATTAACAACGATACAAACAAGTAATCAATAATCGTATTCCCTCTAAAAATTCCTCGTGAGGTGAGTCCTATTACTTGAGGTCTTATAAGTTAGAGCCATGGTTGAATTATCTGTTCTTGTTTAAAAAAGAATCCTTGCAGTAGGCCTTTTACCATTGGCCGCTTTTACGTCTTTAAGGGGGTTGATGTGTTGTGTAATATTTTTATGTTGCGTAATGGCTTGCGTGTTTGGAGTAACCCTAATCTCAACATTCGATTTAGAATTATGAGAGGAAGGTTGTTTACTTTTGATATCAGATCCCTCCCATAAAAACAAAGCGCGAGAAGAGAAATGGCAGACACACAGACTAAAGACTTACACTAACCATTTTTTATTAAAGCTAATGTAAGCCTTTTTTTCAACCTGAAATTCATCGGATAAAACAAACTACAGGATTTGGTTGTTAATGGTTGGATTTTGGGAAAATTTGCTTTCTTATGTGGGACGTTTTTAGCATATTGACCTTAAAGTTAAGAATGCTCGGTTTTTGTGATAAAAAGTTTTCTAGCTCATCATTAGACAATATAGGCAGGGAAAATGAATGACTTGGTGGGAAAATGGGGAATGAAATGGTATAGGCTAGAAAACGAAAGCAGAGAGTAGGACATCACCTACAACCTGCAACTATGATCACAAAGCAGACCGGAGACTAACTTAAAAACATGAAAAATAAAGGCTAAATATGACAACTATCCAGCACTTCCTCGACGAATGAACATGAAACGACAACAACCCAGAAGCCCCTTTATAAAATACACTAAACTTTTTTCATCAAACAACAATTGAAGAGCATCAAATCAATAAATTCGATGATTAACCAACAACAGAAATGAAATACCCGAACTTTAAGATGAAAAATTAGATTAAAAAGAGGGGAAAAAGGTACACATTCTTTAGAAATGAATCAACAACACAACATGTAGGCTCGCCTCCTCACATAAGGATAACATGATACAACGATATCTAAGTGTACAACCACTCGAGAGGTGCTACGATACGCTGAGATAGCAAAGTTGGAACATAGACCCGTAAACGGAGGCCTGCTAAAATCAGGGACACGAGATTTATTGAAGAACGTACAACTACTTTGGAATGGTGCTATTTATTTTGGAGTTTAAGTAATATTTAACAACACAACGAGATTTATGCGCCAGAATTCACATTTCAGATGGTTGTCGGATGACAATCGCACGCAATAGCAGGCCTTCAAGATTATTTCCAGTACTACAGGAAACACATTAACGACACAATTTCTAAACATAATGCGAGACATGTGAAGACATAATTCAGACCAAATGCGGTAGCATAGTGCCACCCATACACAACGACACGTTATTATGAATTATCATATAGAATTCATGGACGTAGATCTATTCTCACCTGAAAACACAATCGAGAGCAGAAGGGGAAGATATCTTCTATAATCGCGACAAATTAAGAACATTCATGAGTAAGGAGAGAAAAGAAGAAATACCAAATCCTTGAATACGAACAAGAAGCCATCTTTATAGGTAACTTGCTCTGTTTCCATGGATACATTTGCTTCAACTACCTAATCTCAAATTCACGAATAAAATGGGAGAGAGTAAGAAATCAATAGATTAAAGTGCAAATCAAAAGGGGAATGAGTAACAAGAATTGGGAATTGCCGGTGGAAATAAGTAGGTGAGAGTGGCGATTAGCCATGAATAAAGAAAATGGGAACAGTCCGACTAACAAATTGGTTCAATTCAAACATGTAGAGATGACCATCTTGGTCAATTTAGCGAATAGTGAAACCGAAGGATAATAGCAAAGCTGAGATCAATTTTATTGGAAAATACGTTTTTAATGGAAACAATAGAAACAATAGTTTATGGATTATCATTTATTTGATTTTATTTTTCCTATGACAGAATCATTCTTTTACATGGACCCCCTTGTACTGGAAAGACGTCACTATGTAAAGCATTGGCTCAGAAACTATCAATACGGTTCAGCTCTAGGTTGATAATGTTTTCAAACTAATTTTGCTTATTTCAGCAGTTGTAATGCTTTGATACACACACACACTTCTAGCCGGCCAGCTTATTGTTTACTTTTTGTACGATTCCAGATATCCACAGTCCCAGTTGATTGAAGTAAATGCTCATTCTTTGTTCAGTTCGGTCCATATCCGGTGTGGGCGTTAGAGCACAAATCTTAGCTGCTACCTTTACTTTACCTCCAAAAAGTGAGGGTAAAGCTCCCCCAGGGAAGGAGGCACTTGTGCACTGGAAATTGCAAGAAAAAAAAAAGATTTGGGCACACAATTCACGTGTACTCAGTAATGAAAAAGGGGATAGAGGGGATCCTCAAAATTTGGAATAATCAGAATGCAAGGTAGGTCGAAAAACAGGAGTTGTGTCAAATCAAAGAGAGGGACTCCTTCTTAGCTAGAGATTAAGTAAGGGACTCTAGCTCTTCTAATGAATAGTGCTCTATCTAGGCATGTTAATGGTTTTCAGAGTTTCTGCAAGTTGGTATGTGCTTTTCTATAACTTTGGCCTTACTTCCCTAGTTCATTATTTCCGTAAACGTCCTACGACATACTGTTTTGTTATTTGTGAAAATGGTGCCTTGGAAGTTGCTTGTAGAGCTACACATCTCAGTCGCAAAGTGTTTTTTTATTTCTAAAAGATGTTTTAGAGCAACATAAGAGTAGCATGACTACGTACTACAACACTATCAACAAGTTTCAGTCGTCATGGTGTTTGTTAAGGGGCTTAAGGCATTTCATTGTTGTATTTTCAATTTAAGTAAATCGATTACCAGTCCCCACTATCAGTAGGGTCATCTACTCAAGTCTTCCAGTGACTAAAATTTCTGGCATCTGCTTATGTTAGGTTGCTAAGCTTTTCTAAAACATTCAAGAAATGCCAATGGTAGAAGATTAAAATAATCTAGTATTTGTTTTGATTGGTGAGTTTCTAAGCTCAAAAATCTGTCCTTTCTCATATTCTTATCTTCTCTCCAATGCTACTTTTAACATCTATGATCTTGCAGATGAAGTTGAAAGCCTTGCAGCTGCTAGAAAAGCTGCATTGTCCGGTTCTGAACTTTCTGATTCTATTCGGGTTCTGAACACTACCAAACTTTGTTCTTCTCAAAAAATTGTTAAATCATGACAATCTTAGCATCTCTACAGGAGATACTACTATAACACTTTTAAAACAATAAATCTGTAGGCTCAGCTGAAGCAAGAATTGACAGTGTTCAGTTCGTTGCACAATAAGTAAAGAAGGATATTTGAATGGCTATTTATCTGAATGAGCATATTTGTCTGAACTTATCAATAAAGGAAAAAAGATCGCAATTGAGTGATATGTCTGCGATACGCACCTAATACCTCGAAGAAACAAATTGTGTAAACGCAAGCCACAACTAATCAATAAAATATTGAAAAGCAACATTTGGCCTAAAATTTAAAATTTATCTACAAAATATCGAAAAATATGGAAAAGCAAAGAACAAACACCATTAATAATAACTGTAATAAACAAAAATCATGACAACTAAACAATTACTTACCTCATTATTTTGTCTT